>JMFS01052170.1:0-29833 GCA_000699545.1 Podiceps cristatus | reverse complement strand
CCGGAGCCACGGGCACCGACACCCTTTTTTTTTCCCCTCTCAATATCTGTGTCACGCCCGCGCTGAAGGAGCCGAGGCTGGGAACGGCCGAGCTGCAGCATCTCCCCAGTCCGTGCCCGGGGCTCGGAGGATGGGGCGTGTTGCCATGACTAAGCTAGCGCCCGTGCTTCCAGCGGGATGTGCTGTTTTTCGGGAGAGCATAATAGCGAAGACACGGTGGCTTCCTCCTCTTCTTAATTCTAATCACTAGGGAGAAGAGGTAATGACAGTGATAAAACACGGGGGGGGGGAACACAACACAAAACCCCACAAATGGAGTCTGTCGGGCTTGTCAAGTTTCACTCTGACGCAAAGAGAGCAACAGAGAGAGTGTGCAGGTCTGTCATTTGGGCTGAATCTTAAAAGTAGGGTTTAAAGGCAGCCTGCAGCTGTGAGGAGATTTTATTCCCACTTGTTAACGTTTGGAAGCTATAAATAGGGATATTTGAGTAGGGAAAATGGGCACACCTTTACATTCCTCTGAACTTTTGAAGTGCGGCATGTTTTGGAATGAGTAGAAAATAATAAATGTTTTAATTGGAAAAATCATTTATCCGTAGTATGAAGAAACTGTGAAGTTTTGCGCGAGTTTGAGAATTTTTTTTGTTAAATTTTCTGTGTTCTAACTGTTCAGGCTGGCAATACTGTTTAGAAAAGAGGTGTGAAGTATGTCTGTAAATTCTGTGCTGTTTATTTGATTTTTACAGCATTAACTGAAATAGCTGTATTTACTGTAGTACGTGAAATAACTTGTGGTGCCATTGTGTGGTATTCTTGGGGTTTGGATTTTTTTTTTTTTTTACTGGATGCAGTAAACATTTTTTCTTACTGTCTACTACAGGGAAATTATGCTGACAGTGTTTTCATTTTCATGCCACTTGTTTGGCATTCCATTTAAAATAGTAGCTATGGGAGGAATAGACTTGAAAACTGCTCAAGAAACTAGTACTCAAATTCAGTTGTTGTTTTCTTCCTTTTTTTTTTTGTCCTAATTATATTTTGTAACTTGTGCTATTGTTCTGAAGTTCCCAGAATTCTTATAAAAATGCATTTAAATAGTGTTTTTTTTTTGGTTTTGGGGTTTTTTTTGATTTTCCCAAATGGTTTTTCTTTTTTTTTTTTTTTTTTTTTTTTTTCCTCAGGAGCTATCATCTATGTGACTAAAAGTCAGTTCTCCATGTTGCAAAAAATATACTTCCTGGGCACTTTACTTCCCAGTCAAGTACTGAGCAGCATGCATTTGTGTAGAGCTGGAAAGCTGCTCATTTTTGAAACACCCATATGTCTTAAACCCAGTTAATTATTTAAGTGCATAACAAGATTGTTCAAAGAGGAATTTACATTACTGATGAGACACATCACTGAGGCAGAGTTCTTTGGTTAGAGAGGGGAAAGCCGCCTGAGTAACTAGAAGTGGTAAGGGGAAATAGCGATGATAATGCTCAACACTTTTACCTTGGATTTTCCCAAATGTACTTTATTACTGTGACTTTTCCCAGAGTGAGGACTGCAGGTTGTGCATGATGCTACTGCATATGAGGAATTTAATTTTCTTCATAGGGCAATTAATGTAACTAATCATTCAGCACCTAGTTTTGCACAATTGGTACTAGAGTTTCGTTTTCTTACTGGAATACAAGAACTACTTACAGGTTTTGTGACTCATTTATTTTGGTTTGTGGGCTTTCCTCCCCGCCCCCATTAGGTTTTGCTTTGAAATTGGAACTAAATAAAGAAAATACACAATCTATTTGCTAATAATTGCTTCAGTTTGACTCAGCAGTATGCAATAAGAGTGCAGTTACATTGCTAGTTTTTGGGGCTCAGTTATGGAAATATTTACTCATTACCATTTTTTTAAAACATCTTTTACCAAACTGCACTTCTAAATCTATTGATGGGCAGAGTAGCCATTCTTCAAATATTACATAAAACCACCGTGAGTTTAATGTAAATTTTTGTGATAGTGAAAACTTGATATTTCTGTGAATTTTTTTTTCGCTTTTCTGTTTTGTGAAAAATAAGCTCTATAGAGGAAATCTGAACATGACAGCATAAATTAGCTGTCAGACTTATTAAATGCAGACTTTTTTGCTACATGTTCTTACAGATGGTTCATTCAGTAGTTGAAATGATGAAGCCTGATAGTCAGATAACTTAACCAAAAAGTCTCTACTTCTTGAAGTGCAATTCTAGAATAAGTTCTGTATTTAGTAGTTGTTTCTCATGTGTATTACTTTAATCAAAATATTAACATGGTAAAGACAAATTGCTGTAGTTAGATTTGCAACTGCCATCTCCATTCCAGGACTTTTTCTAACTAGGTCATTAATACAGAAAATCGCTTTGTCTCCTCTTTTCTTTTCTGTGTGTTCACTTTCTTCAGTGAGTAATCTTTGAAATCTGTACAATGCTCTGTTTAAATAAATAGAAGAGCAGTGTTTAGATGACCAATCTGGTCATTTAAAAAAAATTGGGAAAATACACCAGTTACTGACATACGTAGTTCTCTAAAGCAGAAAAGTTTAATTGGATTCAAGGAGGAGGATTAGAGGATAAAACACATATCAAGTGGAGTAATTGATATTGAAGATGGCAACAAGCTTAATTAAAAAAAAAAAAGGTAATTTAAAATTGTGTTGTCATTGTGTTGTTAGTGTAAAACCATGTGACTACAAAAAACATACTGATTGCCTGTGAAACTTGTTATTCTTGTATTATGTTTGTTTTGTAGAAAGTATCTTTCTAAATGCAGGCCTCTTTTTTTTTTTTTTTTCCTCTTCTCTAATAATGCTGCATGAAACCTACCAGTTTTGTGATTACAGTGTTTAATTTGTTTTGCATATTCAAAAATGTTCTAGTTTGGTTTTTTTCCTTTTTGCAAGCAAAATATGAAATAGTTTATTAAATACTGTACATATATGCCAAGATTCCCTTGGCTGTATGTTCTGCATATAATCCATGACCACTATGGATGTAATTAGCAGAATATATTATACATAGAGATAGCGTGCGCTATAAATCTTCCTAACTGACTTGTGCTAGTGGCAAGTTGGAAATACTTGGAAGGATGTCTGATCCTGGTCAGAATGTGAACCTGTGTGCTGTGTAGATCATGGGTTTCCCATTTTCGGCTTTGGGATTTCTTTGGGTTTTTCAAAGCAGTCGATGTGGTGTTTTGGATTGTGATGAACTGTTCCCTTCTGTAAATGCTGTTTGGATTTGGCACTGGTGCGATACATCTTTCTGGTTCAGCTATAAGCAGCTTTAAGGGTGTGGTTACTCCACTAAATGAAACAGGTAACACTTTTCTAGTGGAGCTTCTCAGCTTAAGTCTTAACCTGTTTTAAGTGTTATATTTGACACCTTTTCTGAAGCAGCTGAGTATAAAGCATGGTCTTACACATAAATGCTGGACATGGTGCCCTTTCATAGAAGATGAGCTCTTTGGAAACTCACGTTTGTTAACTTGAGGATGAACCTTTATGAGGTATTTCACATGAGCAGAGTGTTTGTTCTTCAAAAAAAAAGTTGTCATTGACTTTCAGGATACTTGTCTTGTATTGGATTTTCTACTTGATAAGAAATTTTGTATCTCCACTTAAAGATCAAAACAAAAATAACTGTTTTTTAAATTCTCCAACTAGTAATTGGTATTGACAGCACTGATAAACTAAAAGATACCTTGATATCATCAGTTCAACAAATTCTTCTCCATTTAAAGCTCGTTATAGTGCTAAGTAAATCCACCTTAGAAGTTTGTCAGAATGCAGAACACAAGTTGAGACGAAAACCGTGATCTAATAAACATATATTGGACTATAATCCTGTAATTGTTCTCAAGTCCGGATACAAGTGATTTAAAAACACTCTTAGTGTTAGATAGCCTTTACAAATCAGTGGTTTAAAAATGTTCTCATGTGTTGTTCAGGAATGTAACTGGCCTATTCTCACTGTTTTTAGAGCAAACTCTGGCATGTTTTCAGGCTTAAAAAAAAATATTTCAGGAGAGGTGCAGCTATTTGACATCTGGTTACAATTGCATGGAAGAAATGACAGAATTGGTTGCTATCTTTAAGGCTTTTTTTTTTTCCCTCTAAGAACTGGAAAATACGACAATAATGACTCCATTATTAAGCTATATGTATTGTTGCCTTTCATTGTAAATAATTTGTTATCCCTGAAGATGTCACTTATTACTGAAACGAGGCAGAAGATGAGCTTTTAAGCTGTGGGGTTGTTTTGTTTGTTTGTTGTGGGGTGTTTTTTTTGGTGATGGGTTTGGTTTTGGGAATGGGATTTTTTTTGGGGGGGGGGGTGTTGTTGTTTGGTTTTTTTGGGTGGTTTGGTTTTGTTTTTTTAAAGTGTTTTGCCATAAACAGGACTTTATGCCCTTATCCCTGGTTTTTGGTGACGTGTAGTAGCATGCTTTTGCCTTGATCATTTGAGACCTTTGCCACATCTCAGCTCCCCAAACAACTGTTGTGAATATTCTGAAGAGCCGCCATTTCTTGCAGGGACCAAAGGTTTACCTTGATCAAGTTGCCTTGGTCTTACGTGCTTTGTGTGTGTTGTATGTGGTGCTCTGCATAATACATATGACGACATAATGTCAACTTTAGGAACTATTTTGGTGTTTTTTAAATGTGGGCAGAAATAATATTTTGCAAACAGTTTTGAGCTGAGCACATGTTGTATAGCGGTTTCCTGTTGGAGAAAGTAGTCTTCATGTTTCAGGTAGACCACTTCAATCTCAAGTCTTTGTACAACCCATGGGCCAGGAATTTGTCTTAACCCTGTATTCCATAACACACTATTCCATAAAAATGTTGTTCTTAGCCAGTAGTATGTAATAATAAGTGTTCTTTTGAATTCCAGTTCTGTCAGACAAAAAAAGCAGTGTGTTATGCTACTGGAAAGTAACTTGTACTCTCTTACTGTACATTAACATGTAAGAACGTATAAGTAATAGTACTGTATAGTAATGTATAGGTGTGTGAAAAATGCTATACTAGTGATTTTTTGAAGTTTCTCTCTCTCATAGTTTAGCGTATGACTACTCATAGTAAGAAAGCCCAGATTTACAGGTGAATACCCATGCTTTTTTTTTTTTTTTCTTAAAAAAAAAAGCTTCAGCTGAGGTTCAAGCTTCATAAAAGCGGTCACGTCAAGTGATGGCTCCTTGGTTTTCTGTGGAGAAGCCCACTAACATACTTACAGTGAATTTAAATCTGTAATCTTTACATCTTTGCCATGGTATCAGATTTTCTTTTTTCCTGGCATATGCACGTGATGGGTTAATGGAACTGCATGGGCGGGAGGAGGAGGAATATGAATATAAGTGCAAAAATGCTTAGCATTCTGAGAATTGGGAAAAATACCTTTTTTGTAAAGGAAATCAGGAAAGTTACAGCCTAGGTGGAGACCTTAAAGGAAGTGGTTCATAAATGCCTTATTTTGCTGTTGAAGTTTACTCATAACTTTTTTATCTAGCATCTTTTTCCTGACACAGATACATAAAAGTTAGGACAATCTTGTCAGACAACCACACAGATGTAGGTTCATAGACATTAAGGGGGGAAAAAAAAATCTCAGTACCAGTGAAAAATGGCAAGTAGGATATTTAAGGATTTTTTTATCTGTTCTTTCAAAAAAAAAAAAAAAGGCAACCACTAAGCTACGAGAGAAGATGAATTACTAGATGTAGCTGGATGGTATTTTGATAAAAATGTGAAGCTGCAGAAATGCGTAACTCATGAGTGATAAACAGTTTGGGCAAGCAGTGACTATCAGCTGCGGAGTTGTAAGGTGGGCATACAGAAATGAGTACAAGTCGTTATGTCTGTAGTGTTAATCTGTGAGCAGCGGAGCCCCTGCCATTTGTCTCCGCAGAGTGGTAGGCTGCGATGACAGCAGGTTGTATTACCCAGTGGCCCGGCACATCTTTGGTATGGTTCCCATGCGCACCCTCAGTACTGAGCCATTTGTTGGGATTTTTAACATCTGGGGGAAAAGTGTGGTTTTTTAAAAAAGAGAGAAGATGATGTGAAAGCTGTAACTGGAAGAAAAATTTTACTTACCCATCATGTTAAGACATTTATTAACTCTTAATAAAAGTACAATGAAAAGCATGACAATTAACTAATTAGGGGAAAAAAAGAGAACAGAATATCACAAATTAGTTAAATACACTTCCAGTAGGAGAAAAGTGTTTGAAATTACTATTCCAGAGGTTAAAAATACAATAGAGACATTAGATTTGCATACAGAATACTGGATTGTGTTCTGGATTTTATAAATAGCCTCCATAAGTTCTTATCACTTGTAAGACAAGGCATGGCAAGCTCTGGCAAGCATGAAGATACCGTTTATTTCTGTCTTACTGAACTTCAGCTCTACTACTTTCTTTTCTTGCTGCTGCTTTGCCCTTGCTTTCTACCAACACATCCAGACAACTACGTGCACTTTAAACTCAGTGAAGACAGGGATTTTTTAATATGATTTGAAGGTTTTACAGCATCAAACTACCATCGGATTCCATTGAAAAGAAAATGAAAATTTAAATAACTGAGGGAATTGCACCAATTGTCTTGTATGATATGCAGACTCTTAGGTGACTGTTAAATCAGCTGGAGAAGTGTTTGGTTTGGGGAAATTTGTGGGCAGCCTGGCCTTTGGAACAGGTCTTGGGAGCAGCTTGACACCTTATGTTGCTGCTTTTCTACCGGTTTGTTGCAGCACTCCAAACAGAATGGTTTCTGTGCCCATGCTCCTCAGAGAGCCAAGTGGCTTAGCTCCCGACGGGGTCCGGGACACACAGGAGCTGGCAGTCCTTCTGAGAGAAGCGCGCCTGATAGTTTGCTACGGCCTGTCAGCGGCAGCGCTGCTTCGACCCGCTTCTTGAGCTGTCCTGTGCTGGCCAAGCCACTGCACTTCTGTTGGAGCAGCTCAGGTGCCCTCTTCATGCCCTTGGTTGACCTTAAATCTGTTCAAGGATTTAAATTAGTTCAAAAAGCAGAGTTTTTTTTTACTAAGTTGAACTCTTCCACTTACTTAAAGGCAATTCAAGCCATTTTGCAAGTTGTTTGAGTATTAGGGCATAAAACGTTGTTCCATCTGACAGATACTTTAAGCGGGCAGAGTGCTTAGCAGTGTAAGCTGTAAGAAATTTAGTCTGAGCTAAACTGTACAACCTTTAGTTTATTCTCCTGACTTCTACCACATCTTGCTTCTCTGTTAACTCTTCAAATAAATCGTAGAAGTAGAAATCTAAAAATTGAGTATATGAAGTAGTATATTCTTGAAGTAGTTGATTTTGAGTAACTTATGTATATTGTCAAGTCATTATTGATAACTTTAAAGTTCAACTTGCTTTTCAGTACAATTCAGAGAGAGAAATCGGATTTCTATCACCTGATAAATTAAGAAATAACATTTCAGGAAATATTGTAGGAGTGCTTAGATGTGACAGTCTTACTTGATCCAAATTGCACAGTAATACCAATGTTTTCCATTGAGTACTCTTGACAGCTGTGGTCTGGAGGATCTGCATTCAGCTGGAAGCAAGTCAGCGAAAGGTACAGAAATGAGGAGAGAGAAGGGAGATGTTGACGACTGGAGATCAGTGGTGAAGTCAGAAACCTGCAGTAACCAAAAGTGTGATGGAGTTTGCCTGCCCCGACGAGTAGGGGAGGAGGGTAGGTCTGGTTAGAAGCAGAGCGCCTGCCGGCAGCTCTGCGCTGTCCCTGCTGCTGCAGCTGTAGCAATCCAAACCGAACAACAGTCTGAACAAACTGAACACCGACTGCTTCCCCGCCCCAGAGGCCTTTGGGCGTGAATAGATACCACTGGTGATGTTCTCTTCTGATTACTGTAAATCAAGTAACAAGCATTCTAAGGCCCTGTGCGTCTGCAGCTCGTTAGGCTCAAATATGATTTTGTTTTTTAAAACATTTTTTCTATAATTTACTGTTTAACAGGTGTTAGCCTCTACATTTTTTCATTCTCTTTAATAGTCTGTTCCCTCTAACGTGTCTCTATCTTTTTTTCCTTCACTAATGTCACTTGTTCCTTTTATATTCTTTTGACTCTATTTGAGTCTTCACTTAGTTGCTCTGAAACGATGATTCCTTGCCATTCTCTGTATGGGCCCCGACTGACCATGTTTTTCACTGGTTGTACCTTGGCATGGTGTGTTGTCACTGGCTTTTGCAAGAGCTCTGTTCCTTCTGATGTCATGTCTTGCAGTTCAGCACTACATCACAGGGAGATCCCTACTTCTGGCTTACAAGTTGATTTAGGAGCACATAACCTGCACTCAGCCCCTTCTACACTCTCTGCTTCATTCCCGTCAAATGTAGGAGACCGTACAATGTCTCCCGCAGCTTTCTCCAGCTGTAGAATAAAATGGTCTGTAGAATAACAGTGTGTGTCGGAGGGAAAGGTGTGTCACCTCTGATCTTGCTTACCGGCACAGAAAAGTTCTTTCTATGTTTAGTTTCCACTGGCAGTCTCCCTTACAGTTCATGCCAGCCATCTGGCTCTGGTCCAGAGCCAGTCGTTTCCTCTCAAAGCATGAGCCTCCTCAGAGAGTTTCATGGTGCTTAAAGCCGTTCATTCTTTGGATCTCTGGGACACTTCATGGAAAAAGGTGCTGTGTATTAAAAGTATTTTTCACAGGGAGGGACAGGAGACAGGTCTGCTAACATGCATGTATTTGTCAGCTTGTGTACTGAATGTGAAGCTCTGTGTTGTCCGTTGCATATTTGGAAAATTTTAAGTTAAAATCCCCGAGAAGTTGAAGCAGTCCCCTTTTCAGATAATGTTCAAAAATAGTGACTGTTTGACTTCCTTGTTCATTACATGTCTGAGGAGTGGGCTTTTGACAAAAGTCCTCGAATAGCTTGTAAGAATGGGAGGGAAGTTGATGCTGCTTGTGTCTTGTTCATGTTAGCCCTAAGTATGGATTACAGCTAAAAATCAGCCTGCTGGGTGAGCTGTGAAGTAGTTAAGTTTTTTCAGTTTGTAGATTTTAACTGAAGTAGCAATGTGCAGCCAGCAGAGAGGAAAAGTTCAGGGTAGCTAATTTTAGGCATCTAATTTAGATGTTCTGGATCTCTTTGCATTCTCCATTACCTAAACAGAGAGCCCAGACATTGATATCGGTGTCAGTTAGAAATACGTAGTATGAATCCTTTGTGGGATTAAATTAGTTTGCAGGACGAAGTTTGCTGTCATCTCAGAATCCTAACAAGTGTTGGTCTCTGTCCTCCTTCGCCCTCTGTGTAACTATCCCAGGAGGCTTTGGAGGTTATAGAACTTTAACAGAATTATGACACAAGTTTTGGGATATAGGGAGATAATAATCAGCAGTGATGTTAAAAGGTTTAGAGCATTTATACTGAATTTTGAAACTTTTGTCTAGGCTTACAGGACAGTCTTCTGAGCTACTGAGAATGTTTTCCTCTATGTTCTTACTATAAAGATGGGTATTTCTAGCCTTCTAATGTGTTGGGAAGTTTTTTACTACCCATGGAAGTGCTTACTGCTTTTAAATTTGGGGATTCTACAGAATCATAATTTAGTTGCCAGCAGTTTTCCCCCACACTCTTGTTATTATACTAGCTTTGAAAACATGTAGGAGTTTCCTACTCTGTTGTAGACCGTAACTAAGATAGAACTCCTTTCCAAAAATGAAGCTGAACATTAATTTTTCATGTCTGGAAAGAAACATATATTGCCAGACTAATACCTTAGTGTAAAGCCATCGGTCTTGCTGCTCTCCATAGTTTACCAGAGGAAAGCTTACATGGCTACTTCCAGAACAGAGAGTCCTAACCGCACTGGAACAAAAATGGAGGGAGTCAGACAAACCTCTTTGCTTCCAGAAAGTCATAATCACCAGGTGGTTTCTTGTGTGAGAAGGGTGCTGTACCTGAGCAGTATCATGGCAGTTTGTCTATCTTCACCCTTTTGTACATTTCTTTGCAAGTTATTTTGCTAGTATGAAGAAAAGGCTGAAATAGTTCACTGGGAAAGAAGACTGGTGCTGGTACACATAAGAAAAAAACATGACATATGATAAAAAAAAGCTTTAAACATGCCAAAGGTAATGTGATGATTAAGGACCTGCAAAGCCTGCTTTGTTTTTTTCCTAAAAGTTTTAAGCTGTCTTAGAAATGAAGAGCGAATGTAGATGGGTAAAGTATGTTGAGCAGAACAGTGTGATGGGTTTGGAATGAATTTTGTGGTTTACTTTTAGTCTCGTAACTTTCTTTTTACCTGCTTTGAGATAGTATAGTGTGGAGGATGCTGGATGGAATTGTTTTGGGGATCAATATGCTTCAGTTAGCATACTTATGGATTAAACCCAGTTTTCCCTATACTTTTTTGGATTTTTTTTTAAAAAAGTTTTAGTGCTGTTAAAAAAAGTTGATTTAGCATATTCCAAATTTTTAACCTGAGAAAATATTTGAAGAAAGTTTCTGTATTTTTTGTCCTGATGTGCCCCCTCCACTCACCTATTTCCATATAGCATGTTGGCAGTAGATTTTTACGTAGTGTTTCAGTGCTGATCAAAAATTTCAAGCTGCGTTTTCCAATTGGTAGTCATTCAGGAAAGGGAGGCATTCTCCACTGGCACGATCATTTTATCTAGAACCCTCTTCTCCTTGTACTTTTTCTTTCAAAATTGTAGAATTTGGATAGTGCCTGTGTTTTAGCATGTTTCCACAGTCCTGAACATAAAGGAAGCCACGATTGGCTAGATAGCACTGCTAGTAAATGGTAGCTGTGTCAGACAAATGATGCTGACTTTACATGCAGGTTAAAGCAAACATGGTGCACAGTGTACTTTGAGCAAATAATTCAGTAAATACTTCAATAGTGTACGTGGGAGAAATTAAAAATAAGTACAAAATTATTTGCTTATGCCATGATATTTGGTATTTGTAACTATAAAACCTCTTAGCCAACCAGCCATTTGTAATGGCTTGTAATTTATACATTCACACAAATTAAGCATGTAATGGGCACAAGACAAACGTTTAATTGTGGAAATAATTAGTGAGGATCAGTGTTAAAGCCCAGTGGCAATATTAGCAGCATACACAGATTTCTGTTTTTGACACGGAATCTTAATTCTCATACATCTCATTTTCCCCATGATTATCAGGCAGGAAGAATGAGTTGGCTTTAAAACATTTTCATGATTACCATATACATACATTCTGCATATTGTTATGAAAGGGCCTTGCTTAAGTCTGTTTTCTTAAGAAGGAAAAAAGTTCCAAATCAAAGAAAAGCTTTACACAGGCCAGCTCATACACGTACTGTGTATGTAGTAATTCTCTGCATGTCTGAGGACCTAAGCAGGGCGTGAGATATTATATCAGGGAAGTGCTACAAGCTTTGGAAAGGTGAAATAGTGTATCAGCTGTACAGGCTGGCAAGTTTTTTCTTATCTGTGATAGAAAGTATATTTAAGAAATGGTTAAAATTACATACAAGGTAACCTGTATGTTCTTTGACTGGCTTGGGGTAAAAAGTGTGAATAGGGCTCACTGATTTCCCAGTGAATCTAGAGACTGGTCTCTCTGTAGCCATCTAAACTGTTGATCTCGAATCCCCTTTATTTGTAGTACAGGAAGGACAGGTGTGAATATATTGATAACCTGATTTTAGTGTGTCCATAATCTGAGTTTTCCTTAACTTTGCAAAGAGAGGAACAGAGGTCCCATTCATGTGCAATTCAACAGGTCTTGTGTTTTAAACGGAGGCATTTTGCTGCTTATCTTAACACTGAGGTTCAGTGAAGTGTTCTTGCTGTGCTCGCTGTGTAGGTATAGTTTTGACAAAGTGGATCGTTATGGTAAGGGGAAATAGGTAGCTCTTATGTTTATGTTTTTTGATTGAGCTCACATTCTACCGCTCTATATGGTCTTATATATATGTGTATATAAAAATACATATTAAATATATTTAAGGGGCGTGTGTATATATGTGTATATGTATTTTAAGATTATCAGTGTTGTGCTACTAGAAGTTCATAATTCTAAAGCAATTTCTAAAGAGATCATTTAGTAATAGTGTAACCTTCATACCATATGCTATTTTCTGTATGTATCTACTTACTGCTGTGAATTAATTTCAGCAATTTAGAGAGGGGAAGGATTGTTTGGGGTTTTTTCTGTTTTCAGTACTTCCTACATAGTCTGTGACTGAGGCAAATGGCCCTGTACCAGAAGTTGGCTATTAAATGTGGAATTAGAGTAAGGAGAATAGGGGGATTAATTTTCATTCTGCCAGTGTTCGTAGTGGAAAGCCGAAAGAGTTTGCTGCTTAATCCCTTGGAAGGGGGTCAGCAATGAGGGGTTGGGTTAGAGAGAGCTCTGCGGTTGGCGATGAGAACTTGGGCGGTGGCGGTCGCTGCAGTTGGGCAGCATGGTGGCAGGTGAGGGTCGCTGCCAAGGGAGGGGAGACAGAAACTAGCAGTACGGTTAATTGTAAAAAGTAGATCAAGCAAGGAAAGATTGGTGTTTTCAGCAGCAAGAAAGGTGAATGTAAAAATAGACGTGTCCAGAAGCAGGGTGGTAGTGCGATTTTGAAGACTAGGATAAATCTGTAGAAAGACTTTTTTTTTTTAATCAAAGAAGGTAAATCATCATCTTTATACACTAAGCAAAAAGTGTTTCAAGGGCATCTGTTAATAAAAGATGAAATATGAGTTATATAGTGGGAAAAATGGTTAGACTTCCCAATCGCCCTCCTCATAAGAGTGAGGGATTATTGAAGGGAATTTAAAAGAGCACGTCAGAGTCGATACAGTAAAGTAGTTTTCATCTAGTCTTCAGTTGCAAACTCTGAAACTAATTGATATTGTATACTTCAAATCTTATAGTTTTTATAACTGCATAATATAATGAAATATTTGCATGGCTAGCAAGCAGCAGTATGGATAAATGTTTACTTACAGTTTTATGCTGAGTGGTTTGTTGGTTTTGTTACTGTATGTCTAAAACCTGTGACAGACATTTATATCCCCTTATCTGTCTGTCCCTTGGTTAGAGATTGTTTAATGGCAATTATTTCTTTATTGCCACCTCCAAAGATTAATTGTGGTGTGCTGTGGTGAACAAATACTGGTGGTTTTCAAGGTTCAGTCCCGAGGGCACTTAAGTCAGTTTAAATTGGCGATCCTGCAATCTCTTCCTTTGCAGCTGAACGAATGGGAGAGCAATCATCCTTGCCTCTTGTTTGTTCTCTACACGCTGATGCTTCTGCAGGGAGTTGGTTCAGAAAGCTCAACTGGAAGAATTTTCTTTCTCCCCTGCTTTTCCCCCTCTCGGCAGAGAGGGGGTTGTCCCGTTCAGCTTCCTGAACTAACTATATTAATACTCAGCTCAGGGGAGAGGCAGGCATGCCTCCCCCTCGCTCTGATCAGAGTGAGGTGCCGGGCTGCTCCAGAGTAGTACCGCGGATGGACCACTTCTGGTAGGATTCTCACTTCGGAAGCTCTGTGCAGGCCTCTCTGTTACCTGTTTCAGCATTTACTGTCAACAGGTAGTATACACAGTTTGGAGTCTTAAAACAATGTGTTCTCTCTTACGATTGAAGGCCCTCAAAAGCTTAAAAAAAAAAAATGAGGAAGTGGTTTAGATTGTAATAAAATTGTTAGACTTTGAAATGTCTTAATTTCTGGATACTGATGACATAAATAAAGAAGTTGTGCTGTTGCATTAATACAAGTTGTAATTTTGTTTTGTGTTGAAGTCTTGAAACGTCTTGATTTGCTTTACACATTACAGTGCTATTTTATTTCTGTTCTGTTTGCAGCTGATATTATTTCAACAGTTGAATTTAATTACTCTGGTGATCTTCTTGCAACAGGAGACAAAGGTGGCAGAGTGGTTATATTTCAAAGGGAACAAGAGGTCAGTGACTTGAAAAACAAAAGTGCCATTACTACACTGTTCTTGTGTTGCACGTTCTCACTTCATCTTTTAATACCATGAGGTTTAAATGGTTGGAGAGTTTTCTCAGAAAACCCTAAGTTAGACAAATTTCTAAATATCTGCCTTGTGCTGAACTTGGTAGGTTTGTTTGGTGGTGGTTCCCCTTCCCCCCTTCCAAAAAAAAAAAAAAAAAGTCCCCAAACTACAATAGTTCTTTATATATGTACCTAATATTTCAGTAGCATTTTGCAGAATTGCCTTTGGACTTTCTCCTAAACTTTGCACTTTGTCAGGTTGATCTAAGACAAATTATAGTGCTTTTGAAGACAAAGTAAGGAAAGCTTAGCTTATAAAAAAGCTTTCTATATTAAGCTGCAAGGACAACAGGATAAGTTTTATCAAAAATTGAAGAATTAAGCATTAGATGTGTTTTAGGATTGTATGAATCAAAACCAGTGGGAACAGCTACTTCCAGAAACACTTGAGCATTTTCAGTTCAAGGGGTAGGAAGACTCTCCCTCCTACAGTTACACAGCTTTTCAGCTGGCTTTTTGCAATGGTAGTCAGTTGTGTGATAATGCTGTAATGTATTGTGTCCATTCACCAATGCAGACACATCACTGAGCTTTTTGTATCCAGAGAAATAGTGTGCATTGGAAAAGTGCACTAAATGCTAAAAAAATAATTGTCATGCCTTGTCATGTCTGGGAGAAATCTGGAATTGTGTTCTTTACAAAGTCAATATTCCATGTGGCAAATCTCTCCCTCTCTCCCACTGCTGAAGTTTATCCTTCCCTGTGAAGAGCTGATGAGAATTTGAACCTTCTCCTGGATCAGAAATACCAAAATCGATCATGGAATTTTAATTCAGCTTGTTTGTACATGAAGTGTGTTAATCTTTAGGTGCTGGGGTTTTTTTTCAGCAGAATCTTATTTCTTTCATTGTGCCGTTCAGATGATGTTCAGTTGACAAACAGCCGTCCAATATTTTCCATTTCATCCGTACTGTGGTACTATTTACAAAACATTTTACCAAAGATGACTTAGTAGTTATACTGTGAGGATTTTGAGAGCTAGTGAAATGAAAATACTATTGCTGAAAAAGCTGCTGAAATATTACACTGCTACACCTAGACAGCTCATAGCTTATTTATCATTTAGTCTGCTGTATAGACTTAACTAAGGCACAGAGAGATCAAGGTCAAAAGTGTCCACCTGCTCAGGATCTCTAACTTTCCTGATGCTTGTTTAGAGTGGAACTATTATTGGTTGGCTCTCAGCTGTTAGTGCTCAGTTGTTCTGTAAGTCAAAACCCAGCTGTCTGTCATTTCCTCATAGTGTTTAAAAAAAAAAAAAAAAGTCAGACTGTTCACACAGGGATAATCAACTGTTGTCTTGGGAGCACATGCAAACTCCAGGGAAGAGTTGGGCATAAGAGTCTTGTCATGTGCAAAACTGCAGAATTTCTGGAGTGGAGGAAAAAATCTAAAGTATGTATATAATACTAGAACCTTAATAAAGTCTTAAAACCAGTGTTTTTAAGCAGTGTGGGTTTTAGACTAGGTTAATAACAACTTAGGATAGTTATAAAACTTCCCATACACTTTAATTTGAGAAGGCAGGCTGAAATACTGTGTATCGAGCCCTGAACTCATGACATCATTACATTTCCAAGCAGCTGATTATTCCAACCAAATGTGTAAAGAGTGAGACCATTGCCTAGAGCCAGACAAGGCAGCTCACTCAAAATGCGGGTGGCTAGGTAAGTGATGCAGAGACTATACTGAACAGTGTTAGTTGAGAGGATCCTTTCTAAAATGCTTAAAAGTTAAATGACAAGGAGCAAAATAAGGTAAAATCTCAGAATTAACTAAAGCTCCATATTTGTGAGAGATTGCGGGGGGGTGGGGGGGCAATCTAGCTGAAATTACCTTATCAAAGTTGCCAAGTCAAGCGTGGCAATGTAAGGAGGTGTCAGAACAAAGGTTGCCTTTGCAGCCCTGCGTTGGCCTAGCAGTCTTCAGTGAGGTGAGTCACCACTGGTTTTTCCATGGTAACGTACAGTCAGGCTTTTCCTGCACCAACTCTTACTTGCAAAGGCAGACTTGCTGCTCCTGAAGTGAAGGATTTCCAGTTGCGTTTTGGGGAGTTTGTTTTTTCAGAAGTTCTGGGCACTGCAGCAAAACAAGGGGGGCTGTTCTCCAAACATGAGCTACTATCTAATATTAACTTATTTGAAAAGCCTGCTAACTAGTTGCCTCAAATCTGGTATTGCAAATCTTGTGATTGGGATACTTGTGACTTTGATCTCTGTTCCTTGCTACAGCCTCTACTGAATGAGGATGATACAAAGCAGTCTTCTAATTCTGTGAGGGGAGAAATTGTTAGTGTATTTGTAATAGTCCTTGGTGCATCATGGTGAGCACTATAGAGTGGCTTAGTTGAAAACATGGTAATTCCAGCCTTCGAGTTTTTATAATAAAAAAGGTTGTCAAAGCTTAATTATAAGCCTTGATACCACTTCTAGACACAGCATGTTTTAAAATGAGTAGGAGAGGGGCTAGATCATGCTCATACTAGATCTTGCTGTCCCTTTAGCAGAACGACTGTGCAATCATGTTTTGATACAAAACACATTTAATTACTCCATGTCTTATATCCTTGAACATTTATTTTCTAGTCTGGAAATCCCACAGTATGTCCACATTGTGGTGATCAGAGGAATGAGTTTTGGAGAAGGACAGGAATGGAGGTTAGGTGAGGTGCAGAACCTAATCACACGGACCTGGTGGTTTGGGATTTAGGACATGGATAACTTCTCCACTCCAATTCTGGTGAAACTGCTTGGGAGAGGTAGCACAGCCTAGAACTCTTCCAGGCAAGCACAGACTCTGCTTTGTGGACAGCATGCCTCTTTAAAGTGCTTTGATATGTTATGTTCTACGAGTACGTGCATATTTATATATAAAGATATATTTTTACAAAGGAAGTCTGTGTGCACTATATTGATGCTAAGCTAGATACAGTATCATAGAATAAAAATGTAAAATTCATCAAGATCTGTTGTGAAAAGTTTACTTTCTAATTGACAGCTACTAATTGTTAGTTTGTATGTACAATTCCTAACGAACTGAGTAACACCAGCTTCAAGAAATATTATGTTTCCTTGCAGAATAAAAGCCGTCCTCATTCTAGGGGAGAATACAATGTTTACAGTACCTTTCAGAGTCATGAACCTGAGTTTGACTACTTGAAAAGTCTAGAAATTGAGGAAAAAATTAATAAAATTAGGTGGTTACCACAACAGAATGCTGCTCACTTCCTGCTGTCTACAAATGGTAAGAACACTCTGGTTTTGCATAAAAAACTTTTAATGTCATTTGAATATTCTCTGACCTGTGATCCACTTAATGGGTTTTTTTCTGGAGTGTTTTGGGTTTGTTTTAATGTCTTCTCTAATTATATGCAAAAATATGTTTTGATTGTAGTACTCTGTAAATTACTATATTTATGCATGTAAAAGTAACGAAGCAGCAACCGGAGAGGCATAGTCACTGAGCTGCGTTCTGTGCATATACTGACAGGACTATCAATTTACATACCCTGTTGCTCCGCTTTATAGTTTCTGTATAAATGGGTTCCCAGTGTGCTGAACTGTAGCAGGAGTCTGAATTCGACTTGATCATCCTAATTTTGAAATTGATTTTTTTTTTGTGATCCTAGATCAATTTTTAATAAAAGCATTTGAAATTGAGACACTGGTTACAATGCTCTTTTTGCTTTTCCAATACCAAAGCATCATGTGTGCTTTGAAAAGCAACTGTTCAGAAGGCAACAGTTACTCTAGGAGGAGTATATTTATACCATTTTCACTGTGTACCTTTGAATATGTAAAAGCAGTGCAAAAATTGCAAGTTGGAAATGACAGGTTTTCTTGCACTTTGTTTTTTTTAATTTCTTACTGTATTTTAGTAGTGGGTAATAGATATATTAGGTCTGTTTCCGTTGGGTGCATCGTGGAGCAAGCTGTAAATGTAATGTGCATGGAAAAACTTGCTCTTATTGTCAGAGGAATATGCTTGTTCCTAACAGTTTGGATTACTCTTTGCCTTGCACTTAAATGACTTTACATAAGGGCTGATATCCTGACGGCTACAGGAAATTTTAAAAGCAGGCATGACTTCTGTCTACTGGATGTTGAAATTAAAATAATCTTACTGTGATACAAGTCTTACTAAAGTTGAAGTGGTCTTTAAACTGTGTCATCTTAAATGCTTTCAAGCTACGCAGTAGTTTCAGGAGGAGAGTTTGTTTCCAGTTAGCTAAGGCTCTCACTCTTGGTGTGTACTTACTTTCTGCACTTGGAAAGACTTCCCCTGGTAAGACCTGGGAAGTACTTGCCCTTGGATGTGGAACCCTAAAATAATGGGACAAGTCCTTTTCTCACTTACTGCCTTGGGTTGTCTCTTAGGAGACACCTGGCACAAACTTTGTTTTCTTTAAGACGGTTAGTGTAACTAACTCATGGTTTTGTTGGCTTTTTCCCTAGCATTTGTCCGTTAAAAATAATTTAGCCATACAGTGCTTACTGGTGAATTTTGGTAATTGGTGTGTGAAACTTCCCTTGTGAAGGGTCGTTCTGGTGAGTGGTAGGCAGATGTATTTTATTCAAACTGAACAATACATTGGAATGAAACTGGAATCCATCTCTTTCCTCTCCATTTACTGATATTTTCATGCATTTCCCATCCACACTTTCCAAGTGTATGTGTCTGGTATATTTTTTGTTTTTCATGTATCAATTCTGCTAAACGATATAGCTGAGGGCAAAGTACTTCTAGGATATGAAGGAAGGACTGTACTCCATATGACATTGTTGTTTAAAGGACTCCATCAGGGTCCCTTCTGTTGCAAGCAGTGGAAACCTAGATAGATAAATATTATCCACTCTGACTCCATTATTTAGTGGTTTGATTTTGAATTTAATTCATTCTCAAGCATGTGAATTTTTGTTGGTTTTAGATAAAACTATTAAATTATGGAAAATAAGTGAAAGGGATAAAAGAGCCGAAGGTTATAATTTAAAAGATGAAGATGGAAGACTTAGGGATCCTTTCAGAATCACAGCACTACGGGTATGTTTCTGCTCTTTGACTTTAAATGTCTTTTTGCATGTACTTCTCTACCTTGGTACTACCAAAGTTGTCAACTGAAATGTGTAGATTAAAAAAGATCAGCGTCATTGAACGTTTTTGTAAGAAATGGAGACATTTGATTATACATACATAACTATTAAACAAGGTTCCTGTGGGGAACTTGAGGCACAGTTTCATGATTATAATATTGTATCATTAGCTTCCCAATAGTTTGTTGTTGGAGTTGTGGGTTTGGTTTTTTTCTTAGAAGATCTTAGTGTATTTAAAATGGATTTGAAATTTACATTGGGGGTTTTTTTAACATTAAAGTAAAATTCTTTCTTAGACACGGCCTTCATCCACCTCAGTATATTCAAATTGTAGGAAAAGAGATACTGATACACTGACAGCAATGAAGTATAACAAAATGTTGTTATTCAGGCTGGAAAATACAACATTTTGGAGTATCTCTGGTTAGGGCTATACTACTCTATATTCAGTTCATAGAAAGCATGGACTCATCCTGCTGTGTTCTTAAAATAGTCTAATGTCTTAACATGAAGAAAAGTGCAGAGAAAACTTTTTTCCCTCAGTATTGCTCATATTTAACTTGTTCTGTCTTTATTCTAAGAACAAGACTCAAAAATTTAAAGAGGGAGATGGGTATTCCATGGTTGGGTAGAGGTGTTTTTGTTAGAGGCAACTTCTGAGCATTTGGAAACCTAACGTATACTTGAATAGTCTCGACATTTTTCCGCTTGCATAGTGATACAGTGGTAGGGTTAGTGCTCTAGACTTGGGATCATTTAAAGCAGGAGCTCAAGAAATAAAATTATGTGGGATTGGGGTTTTCCTTGTTGTTTTTTATGTTGTTGTTGCTACCGTGTAGGAACTGAATGGAGGCTCTCACTACTTTCAAAGCCAATGCCACTCCTGACACTTGTAGGGACTATACAGTTGTGGGGGTTTGTTGGGTTTTGTTGCCTTGCTTTTGCCTAAATTGAATATTGAACTGAAGCTTTAAGTATACATGACCCTAATGCAAAACCATGTTGGGAAAGGATGTCCCCTTCCACAGGAAAGTGTCTTTCTACTCAGTGTGTAGGAGCCAAGATCTGATTGAGTATTCTAGTGAAAATATCTAAAACCAATGAAATAAATTATGATACAGTGCCTTAGCCCAGTGGCTGAATGTAGGCACAGGTGAAATTTTGGGTTCTACAATCTTGTCCTTACGTAGGAGTAGACTGCCCATCTGGGAACCTGGAGAGTCCAGAATATGGCCTCATGATGAAAACCATGAGGTTTTTAACATGGTGCTGGCTATATCACTGAAGGAGTACATCAGCATCTGCTTTAAACACTAGTATATTTATGAACCATCAAGCTGAAAGGGGGTAACAACAACAAGCAAGAACCTCTCTCTTAGTAGCTGGTCTTCTAAATTTGCTGCTTTTCTGGGAAAGGAAGGTTGGGCTGAGCTGCAGACCTTGCCAGAGACTACATCTTAGAAGAGACGATGGAATGAGCTAAGTCTGAGCAGTGACTGGCAGAAGGGGAAAAACCCTTGCCTAGAGTTACCTCCATGTTAAAATGGTCACATTTTAGAGACCTAGAGCATATGTGTATTGGGCTTTTATGGACTTTGTTTGCATATTTTGTTCCAGAAATATAATCCCCGCTTGTTTATAAAGAAGTAGATGTGGAGGAGAAGCAGCACTTGAGAGCTGCATCCTTTGCATAGACACCATGGCATTTCTAAGTACCATTCCTGATAATTCACATTAATGAATTTTCGATTTCACAACCAGGCTAGGAACGCTCATGTGGTGAGATAGGAAAATTGCCTAATAAAAAGTAAGGGATTAATTTTAATCATTACAGTTTGATATAAACAGACTGTGAGATACAAACGTGGTGAAAGCAATTACAGAGCTCTTGGATTAATTTGTTTCTTGTTCCAGGAAGACAAATTATCTTGGACACTGTCGTAACTTTTTTCTTGGTTGGATGATGTAAGTTAGTGTTCCGTTGAGTTGTATGTACTGGAACAAACAGCATAGGATGTCCTTGGGCAACCTTAAACTGTTCACGTGCTGGTCAGTGAGAAGGAGCTAGAGGGAATCTCAGTCCACTTACCCCTGACAAACCATGTCGCCCTTTAGATCAGCTAGTTGAAGAAATGGGACACCCATGTGTTCCTAAAACCGTACTGACCTGTGAACAAATTGGGGATTTTCTTTGCAGACTGTTCTTACCAAGTTCACAAGCACCCCTTTCAGATATGGGGGTCATTTTTAAGCACTGGTTTCAAATGAAGGTAATCTTCAAATACCATTATAAGCATACAGCATTTTCCTGTTGGGTGAGGGGCAAAGCTGCTGTACTTGACAGGTGGCTTCTGCAGAAGTCAGTGTCTGGGGTTTTCTGCCGGCGGCACGCAAAGTCAGCATTCATAGACTATTTTATTACTTTTCTTGCTCAGTGGATTTGAAAAGTGTTTAGTCACTAAATCAAAACGGAAGTCTGTGGTGTGCAATTAATTAATATCTTCTGAATCCGAAATCAGTTTTATGCTAAAATTGACTGTTCTTTTTCATGTTTCAGGTGCCAATATTGAAACCCATGGACCTAATGGTAGAAGCAAGTCCCAGAAGGATATTTGCAAATGCACATACTTATCACATAAACTCTATTTCAGTAAATAGTGATCATGAAACATACCTTTCTGCAGATGACCTAAGAATTAACCTATGGCATTTGGAAATCACAGATAGAAGTTTTAGTATCCTTCTTGTGTTCTCCATGCAAGCATTCTTTCTTGCCAATAGAAATATCATAGATAGTTTGATTCCTAAAGAGAAATTGAGGAGTTTTGGGAGCATCCTTTATGTGTGGATTTCAGTCAAATGAGAGCTGAAAGATTTGAAAAGTAGGTCCTTTGTTACTTTAGATACTTCTTTCCAAAGTTTAAGGACTTAACTGCCTAGTGACACTTTTTGTAAAGAAAACGATTTTTTTTCCATGTCAAATGATATCATTAACTGCAGAAATAATTTTCAAACGTGTATTGAAAACTAATAGTATGTCTTTCAATGACAAATCTGCAGTAAAATAAGTTGCAGAATACTGAATATTAAATGGGTCATACACAGATCTTCTAAAGCTTTAGGTAAACAGGTGAAATATATTCAGTGTTCAATAGGAGGCATTAAGAACGAGGCTTGAAGGGAGCCTGAAGTTACCTCCAGCATCTCTTAGGTGATTTTTTTTTTTTTTTTTTTTAATTCCTAAACTAGATGCTTTGAGTCTTTATGTTGCTCATCCTTCTATTAATTTTCACTGATAAGAGCAATATAAGGGCTTGCTCTGGCCGGGCATCTCTTAGGTCACTTTACTTTGTGTAGGTTGTGCAAGGTGGGAATTAAGGTCTTGCCCGGGTTTTCTCCATGGCATTTTTAACTTTCGGTCACTTTACTTTGTGTAGGTTGTGCAAGGTCGGAATTAAGGTCTTGCCCGTGTTTTCTCCATGGCATTTTTAACTTTTTGTAATAATTGTCTGCTAGAAGTGATTTGAATGTGAAATGTTACCTGCCTTTACAAAACTTTCCCAGATATTGTAGATATTAAGCCTGCTAACATGGAGGAGCTGACGGAAGTGATTACTGCTGCAGAGTTCCACCCTCATCACTGTAACGTGTTTGTCTACAGTAGTAGTAAAGGAACCATTCGACTCTGTGACATGCGTTCGTCAGCCCTCTGCGACAGGCATTCAAAATGTAAGTTAGGATGCGTCTTTGGTTTATGGCTTTCTTGCTTTGTTTTCATGCAAGATAGAGTGTGTAGGTGTTCTGCTTATAAATAAACATTCCAAGCTCTGCTTATTGGTAAAGAGCATACAAGGTAAGGGGTGTTAGTTTTGTAGAATGGAACATTTTAATTGTCTTGTTCTAGGCCATCAACAAGCAGAAGTGTAGCATGAGACAATTGACGATCTGACTCTGCTCCTGTTTACCCATTTATGCATCATAAACTGATGGGAACAAGTGCTTTTGGCACCAGTGAGACCTGTCTTCTGTCCAGACTCAGTCTTGGTGCTTCTCAAAGGTATCTGCTTATCAAATGCCAGTTCAGGGCAGTTTATTCACCTTTTTGCATTAGAAACTGGGCTAATGCTGCCAGAATCCATTTACTTTGTGACCATTTGCAGCTCCTAGGATAGAATTAATTCTTAAGAATATGCACTGCATTTGAAGCGAGTTTCTGGGAGTGAAAGGTGAATGCATCTTAGTCTGCTGAGCCACCTAAACTTCCGTAGGTGAGGAAAGCTGCTCTGTTGAAGTCCTGAGGACTATGCCTTGCACACGGCCTCTTGTTTCTTGTTGACTGTAGCAGTTGTGGCTTATTAGTAGTACTAGTCCTGTGGGGTGACCTTACCATACTGAGATGTGCAGGTAAGCCTTCTGCAGTGCAGATAAGGTTTTCGTGTTGGTGGAAGGAAATATTTGTGCAATGGGAGATGTGGCATTCTAGGCCACTTCATCTGTTTGACTTAGTGTTGCACTGAATTACTTAGAAGCACTTTATATTTTAACTGCTTGTCACTGAATAACAGCCTGTTAAAAGGGGTCTATTCAAAAATGAAGTAAATAGTTCTGGGTAGCTTGTGTTGTGAAACACTGACTTCAAAGATTGACTCTAATTTAAAGAATGTATTTCTTCATCTGCTTTCTAAACCAATACAAACTGCATTTCAGGTATAGATACTAGTATTTCAGTAGGTTGTGTTGTACGGCTTTCATTCAGATCTAAAGGAAAGTATGTACAGCAGCCTCAAAATGCATGGGTCCGTGCATTAAGACACTGCGTTTGGGATGCTGCTATTTCCATCTGCATCCCAAACATGATTTGTTCAACAGGGTTTGTAAATCAGCTGTAATGTTTACTGTACCCATGTGCTGTTCTGTGATGTTTTTTCTCTGATTCATCCCTGAGGCCTCTGAATTGTAGTTTGCTGATGCTGTGCTCCAGTTGAGAATGTTGCAGATGGGCATCTAGCAATGACTATAAGAGCATAACATTGTTTAAAAAGAGATTATAAGTATATAACAGCAACTTTCTTTAAAATGAAACTAGTATATTGCTTTAAAATTTTCCAAGTACTGTTCAAAGCTGTAAAACTTTGTGTTGGTTTCATCTGTAATTGTCTTCTGTCTGCAGTTTTTGAAGAACCTGAAGATCCTAGCAGCAGATCATTTTTTTCAGAAATAATATCGTCGATATCTGATGTAAAATTCAGTCACAGTGGTCGATACATGATGACAAGAGACTACCTTTCTGTTAAAGTCTGGGATCTCAATATGGAAAACAGGCCTGTAGAGACGTATCAAGTATGGTGTTCAAGTTTTCTTAAATATCCCTTCTTTACCCTTTTCTTCATTTTCTTTATATCTAATATCAATTTAAATGTTCCAAAAAGGTTCACGAATATCTTCGAAGCAAGCTTTGTTCCCTTTACGAAAATGACTGCATCTTCGACAAATTTGAATGCTGCTGGAACGGTTCTGATAGGTAAGTTGTAGCATTCGTTTGTTCTGGTCTTTTGTTTTTCCCTCAGCTTTAGGAATTTGGTTTCCAGTCTTGAAAGCCAGAAGCAGTACTTAAGGATGTAATTAGCTACATTCCAATCAACTGGGGTTTTTTTGCAAAGAGACTTAATTCTTCAATCCTCCACCCTCCAGTTGCAGAAGTGGGATAAACTTTTGTGTGTCAGTTTGCTTCCAATAGGGATTGTTGTTGACAGTCTTGACTACGTAAAACTTAAGTTTCTAGCCATGAAAATGGGACTCAGTTTCAGCTTTAGTGTATATGAGAACAGCATTCAGTGTATTGCAAATGGAATCTTCTTTCCATGTTTTCTGTAGGCTAAAGAAGATAAAGCTGTATTAGATAATTATTTGTTGCAAACAGTGGAAGTATGTCTCTTGCCTGCAGGCTGTGGAAGCCATTACAGTCAGGTATCAAAGGCACTGTACCGGCACAAACGGTGCATGTTTCCTGCCACTAGCCATGGGAATAGTAGCTACCTGTAAAATGGTTTCAGAACCCATGGATAACATCGTGGCAGATCTGGACCTTATATCTGGATGCTTTGTGTTGGCTTCCCTCAGGTGTCTTCCGGTATCTTGGTTGTTCAGGGTTTTTTTGTTGGTATTTTTTGGTTGGTTGTTTTTGGTTTGTTGGGGTTTTCTTTTCAGTTTTATGAGTGTATCTGAAATACCCAAGAGTGGCTTGTCTGCTGCCAAAGGCTTGCAAGCTGTTGATGGAAAGGCATCAGTTTTGGTTTGATGGTAACAGGATCAGCCTGTGGAACAAGCTTTAGCCCAAACCTATCAAATATTGAAGAACAAAAGCTCCACCACATAGTCTAGATGGGGATGGTGATCAGGGAAGTCAGCTCTCGTAAGCTGTGCACAGGAGTCAGCAGAGAAAGCGAATCCTACCTACATTGCTAGTGCAGTGATAGTTGAGATTACACATACTGCTACTTGCCACTTACGTACTAATTGCTTCAGTAAACAATGTTAAAGAAAACTGGTTACTCCAAATACCAGGTTGCAAGTGGCTCTGAGTTACTGAGGGGAGAAATCATACTCTGTCAGTCAGTTTATCAAAAATAAGTTGCTAGCTACATCTGCAATATCTGTCATAAAATGCATAAAAGAAGTGGTGTATGCTTTTCACAGAGCTGAAATGCACAGCAACTGACCCTGATTTCTGCTTTTTCAAGCAACTCCAGTCAATCTTTATTTTGGGGAGGGGGGGAGTCAAAGCAAGGTTATCTCATTTGAACATACTATAAGAACATAAGTTGTTGTGGAAGTTGTGATAGTCACCTCCCTTTGAAAAGGAAAAAAAAAATACTTCACTCAGCGCATTCCCTAGTGCAGTCCGAGTGGTATATGTCGTGGTAATAGCATCTCATTCTCCTCCTAGTCACTAATTTATTAATGCCATGAGGAGAGTGTGTATCAGCAAATAAGATGACAAGGGTGAGGTGGTTGCGATTTTAACAATCTGGGGGACTTCTGTCCTGTGGGAAATGGCTTTTCCAGTGTCAAGTGGTAGAAATGAGTGTTCACTGCAGAAAATAATGAAAAACTCGGCCTCGATTCTAAGCGTATTTTTGTGAGAGTTACAAACAAGTTGTTCATTGGAAGTTAGAGGTATGAAAGCATTTTCAGATGCAAATCTTTTTCTTCGTTGTTCAAAAGCAAATTTGATACTGTACAGAAACCATGAATTGTTTCTCCAGGGCCGCATCAGACATTCGCACAAGGGGTTTCTTTTGCTGGTTCAGGACAATTTTTCCTAATTATTCCATTGGCGTGCTCCTGGTCAGTGTACGCCCAGTGCCAAGGAAGGCGCTTCCATGTTGATAGTCCGCTGAAAGGAAGCAGTCTGCAGTGGCTTTGCTCCCACCATGACTTTGGTTGCCGTGGGGCAAAGGCATAGAGTAGCAGTGGGAAACCCCCTTTGCTCCCGTGAAGGTGAACAAAGCAAAAAGACTGCCACTGAGTGCTGGCGGGAGGGGGCACCAGGGGAAGACCTGGACGAGAAAGTGGTGGAGCTGAAGCAGTGCTCAAGTCCAAAACCGGCATTGAGCCAAGATAGACGTCAGAGAGGAAAGGAGCGTAATGCCACTTGGTCTGACAGTCACTTTGTGTGTGAGAGGGGGAAGACGGGCATAAATACTGTTTCTGGAAACCTAGTAAGATTTGCCTTTCTTCTGCTTTAAACAGTGCTATCATGACTGGCTCTTACAACAATTTCTTTCGAATGTTTGACCGAAACACGCGACGGGATATCACTCTAGAAGCTTCCAGGGAGAGCAGCAAACCTCGTGCCATCCTAAAGCCGCGCAAAGTGTGTACAGGTGGTAAAAGAAAGAAGGATGAAATAAGCGTTGACAGTCTGGACTTCAACAAGAAGATTCTTCATACGGCATGGCATCCCATGGAGAACATCATTGCTGTAGCTGCCACCAATAATTTGTATATATTCCAGGACAAAATTAACTAAGGATGACTTGAGGACAGAGTCGTCATCTTGCATAGTTAAGCTCAGTTGTTTATCTGTAAAAGAGAAGGCCTTGTTGTCCTACCAGTGAAGAACATTGATGCACTTACTTCCCTTTAGATAAAGGAGAGGATCTGGCCTGGGTTTTGAGTTCATGGTGTAGTTCTGCCTTCGGCGGGGGTAGGGAGCGTCAGTCGCAATTTCCCAGGAGAAACCCTCGAGAGGCAAAATTGATGGCCAGTGCTCAACAAGGCCAATACTCAAAACAAATGTATTTATTTAAGTCTGAGCCTTCCTTTTCAGTTTATAGACCAAAAATTTAACACCCAAGAAGAAAAATTGTCATAAAAATGTAATTTCTCTCGCGCGCTCTTTCTCTGCTGTAATATTTGGGCCTTTCAAAACATATATTGTGCTTAATGCCTGTAAACATTCCTCCTCTGGCCTGTATCTAGGCTTAGGTGTTTTTACCTTTGAGCACTTAGGTAGGTCTTGAGTTGGGTTCATAGACAGGTTTCCATGAATATTTACTCACCAACTGTATCTATAACCACACCTTCTGGTGTAAACCACTTAATAAAATAACAAACTATAAAAAGTGTTTTTAAATCTGAAGGTATGTATTCAGTCTTTTTATTTTTTTTATTGCATGTACTGAGATTGTGCAAAATAATTCTGATGGGCAGATTTGACAATGTTTCCCCAAAACATTGTTTTTTGGCAGACTGAGCCAAACTTTTTTGTGTAGTATTTCAAATTCTAAATTCAGAGTTTCCTTGAAATTGTCGTTTAGTTTAAGTTGCACTGGTTTTCTTGTAAAATGCTATCTGTGTACCAAGTACGGGATTGAAAAGGTTAGTGTAAAGACATCCACAGCCTTAATGGAAAGTGACCACCTTGCACAGAAGGGAAAAACAAATTTTCTTCTTTGAAGATAAAAATTCAGTTTATCTGATGCCTCTCAATGTTAGATAGTGACATACCTTATGTGCATTATGGTTTTTTTAACCTTTTTAGTATTTGTCATGAAGATATAGTTTATTTTAAATATTTGGCATAATAGATTGTATTTCACCTTGCAGTTTAACCCAGAAAAGAGAGAAAAAAAAAAAAAAACAAAAAAACCAAACACACCAACCCCCCCCCAAACCAAACACTATCTTGATTATGCCAAGCAGCAACGCAGCTTAATACATCTCAGCACGTTCTGACTTCAGCACCAAGATGTCAGAAAACACCGGGGCCACAAGCTGGTGTTAACTGTGTGTTGTAACTGTGTTCTTCCTAATTTTTTTTAAGCCTTAGGTACATTTTTTTTTCTTTCTTTTCTCTTCTCTTTCCCAAAAGAGGCCTAAAACGCATCAACCTTCCTTCCCCCTAGACTAGCCCGAGAGAGCAGCTGCTCCTGCAGCTGCCGCCGCAGGCTGGCCCCGAGGAGGCGCGCCGCCCCGCCACCTGCCGCAGCAGGCTGGGTAGCAGCGAGTCGCTAGGCGTTGCACTCTACCAAACGTGCCTGCAAATCAGAAGTTCTTTCTGAAAAGCGCGATCCCTCGAGCTTCCCAGAGGAAATAGAGAAGTGTGTGGTTTACACTCCATTTTGCTTCAGATGAAGGCGTGCTATGATTTCTGAATCGGCTCTGCACCTGCCAGAGCAAACCGCCTCTGTCTTCCCCTCCCGATTAATGTCCATAGAGTGCCACTCTTGTTCACAGTGAGCTAGTACGTACAGCTAACTCGGAGGTTCTGCAAAGTTTAAAGTTAAAAAAAAAAATCTTATACTGTATATTGGTTGTGACACTATTTGAAAAATCTTGAAATGTGGAACTTCTGGGTCACTAAAGCATTAGATTTGACCTTGTTCCTAAAATACGTAATAGAGCTAATACAATGGGATTGTACATACTTGTTCAGTTATTTTGACCAAAAAGTTTAATAAATTTTAAATGTTTACCTGGACTTGCTCTGTGTATTTTGACAACTTTTTCTTGCGTTTGTGAGATAATTGGCCAAATGAGCCAACCTGACAATTGTTTGTGTTTCCGTTCTAAAGGGTTAGTTTCTGAATTGTCATACCTCTAGCTCGGGAAGCTGCTCGCACTCAGTGGATATATTGGTGCTGTCTAGTCTCCATCTATTTTTTCAGCAAATGTAAGTGGAACATGAGTAAAAAGAAAAAGGCTATGATGAAATCTTCTGTTACATAAAACATGATTTGCTTGTGCCACTTGCAATTAAATCATTTTTTGATGATTCATGAAACTTCCATCATTTCATTTTATCCAAAAAAAAAAAAAAACTATTGTCAATTTGATAAAATTATTGTTCTTTCAGGTGTCTGTCCCCAGGCACCCTCGGCTTCTGCGACCCGTTCAGGAGCGTTGCGCTGCTCCCCCTTGCAGCACCCCGACAGCGTACACGCGGGAGCAGAGCCTCTCCAGGTAAGGCGGGGCGTCGCGGCGGGGGTCCCGTGCCTGGCTGTGCGCGTGAGGCCCCCGCGCGCTTCCAGAGGGCTCGTAGGCTGCGCGCAAGGTACGGACCCGCGATCGCTGCCTAAAAGCGAGGTTGCCGCAGGCCTCAGCTGTTCTGAGGAGTAGCTGGAACAGCAGCAGCAGCGGCCCGCGCGGCTGG
>KL267766.1:0-14771 GCA_000699545.1 Podiceps cristatus | reverse complement strand
CAGGAATGAACCCTAAATCCAAATAAATCAATCACTGCAAAGACTCGGTGGCTGACAGGTATGTCTTGCCTGAATGTGCCTGGTGTCTGCTCATTCCTGTGGCTGACAAGGTATCATCTTAACAGCAGAAAAAAGACAAAAGACAGCCTTTAAACTGTGACCCAGCTGTGGACTTTCCATAGAGGCATTTAATTTCATGAACTTTTTTTTAAGGTAAAGAGAGCATGGCTGCCAAAAGGAAAAGGGAAAAAAGTGAATGACATCAGCAGAGGAATATGTATCCTGTATTCCCTGAAGTTTGTTGTAAGATTTTAGTTCTTTGCTGTGAGTTGGACGAATCCTACAAAGAAAGCTTTCATCAGGATAGACTTTGCTATTAAAACCATTTTCCTCCACCATTTCTACTGTTTGGCTGTTTTATCTCTAAAAGTTGCTTAATGTTGTGTCAAAGCAGCACAAGCAAATCAAACTCATGAGGGAGAGTGAAGTAAGCACTTAGGTGAGGCAGATTTTTACCCAAATGTTGCCTTCTTTTCCTTTTTCTCTGCAATATATGCTTTTTTCTTTTCTCTCTCAACAGCTTTGTCTCTCAGCTTGGCCATATTGCTGAGGTGACTTCAGCATAGGAAGAAACATTACTATCACATCCAGTAGCCACTAGCCACAAACTACCCTACCATGCATTTTCATTCATGATTCTGAGCTAAGGAGGTGAGTTACACCTCTATTAAAACGTCCAGCCTTCAAATTCTTTTAACTGGGACTGGGAGAAGTACAACTGCCAAGTGTATGCCTGAAAACATCACCAGCAGTGCTTCCCAATCTTTCCGTAGCTGAGCAATTCTTGAGAAAATTCTCACGTTTCCTTCCTCACAGATAAGGTGATAGGTAGGCACCGACGAGCAAGGTTGTTGCATACTTGTTACACTGAATAGAGGTTATTTTTCCCTCAGAACAAAGAACCATGTAGGAATATGAATCTATATATTCTTAATTATGTTACCCAGTGAGTGAGCTGGCTAGATTAAATACAGAGAAATTATTAATCACGCTTTCCTTATTAGTGTGAGGTAATGCTTGCCTTCCTTCATATAGCCCTTCAGAGTGAGGGGGTGGGAGGAGATGACTGTACAGTGTCATGGGATCGTCTGCAAGCTGGAACAATATTGGGTTGAGGGAGTGGTGGTCGGATAGTCACTGGGAATGTGTGATGGTAAATATTTCAGTCAGCACATTATTGCAGTGTCTGCAAAATCCTTCAGATGGGATCTATGTGGAGATGACCTTGGATTTAACTAAAATTATATTGGTTGAAAGAAATGGGCAGGGAGGATACAGATGTCACCAGGCCCTCTTGCCTGAAGCAATAATTGCTGAAAGCTTTGGAGACCAGAAAGATGCTGAAAATACTGGGGCTGAAGAGTGCAGTAGATTCAAGGGTGATACCATGGTGTGCTACTATGGTGTGGTAATAAGGGGAAGTATCGGCATGATATTGGTGTTGATGGTGCTGGGATGATCCTGGGGAGACCAGTGGGGAAGAACGGGCAGATGGGATTACAGGGATGTGAAACCTGGTGTAACCCAGCATGGCTGCTGCTGTTCTCTCTCTCAGAGGATAGCAGTGATGATGAAATGATCTCTGGGTTGGACAAAACAAGTGAAAGGAGCGCAGCCCCTGCATTCATGAAGTGGTCACTGCTGTTCAGGGGGGACAGGAAGAAAACTGGACTGGGTCTGTTGCTGCTCCCAGTAAAGTAGGTTCAGAAACCAGAACGGAGTGGAGATGACCTGCCTGGAGCCACAATTCATCTGAAATGTGTTATCACGTTTGTCTTAGTGCTCCAGTGTTCATACCCATACAAGACATGCCCTTGAAAGTATACAGCCTACGGTGTCTATCCTGAAGTGCCTTGGGTATGAGATTAATACCTACTAGTAGGTCTTAGTAGGTCATTTAGTAGGTTATTTAGTAGATTAATAGGTAGACATTACCTATTAGTAGATAATTACATTAGTTAATGCATAATTGTGGTTAGTTATTAAAAAACAGATATATTCTAATTGCGTAATGTAGCAGAAACTATGTTACACATGTTTCTTAAAAAGATGACTAACTTGAATACTGGAAGTCACAAAGAAATGCTCATGAACTAGCAGAGGATTAGTACAATGTTTGGAAAAAATTATACAGAGCCTACTTTCAAATAGTATACGGACCACAGAAAGCTGGAGTTTATTTGGACACTATTTCTGAACATAAAAAATCCACTGACATTCAGAGACCACATTATTAATGCAAAATTATTCACCTCTTCCTGGTGGGATGGATGTGGTAGTTTCTTTGTAATTTCAACTCTTTGTCCTCTCCCTTCTGCTGGTGAATTTCCATGTGTGCTGTGGCATGTTTTGAGATTTTAATCACCTTCATGCAGCAGCTGGTGATCTGATTTTCCACTGATGGAGGTATAGGGGGTGAGGGGGAAGGGATTTCTCAAGCAAGAAGGCTGTCCAGGCTAGCAAAGTCAAACTCATGGCTGTTGATGCCCTTTCATTATGTACAACTGTGCTGTACTCCTGCAGCAGCTACGAACCCTTCCAAAGGTCTCTGTGGTTATTCATTTTTCCTGTGCCTTCCTCAAGTTGGAAGATTTATAGCCAAGCAGAAAAACTCCCTGTATGTGACCAAAAGAGGGTAAAGTATCATCTTCAAATGTATGAAGGCTGAACTAGGGCCTTCTTTACTGAGACCTATTCATGAGAAATGCCAATCCCATTTTGTAGCTGTATGGCTTGCTTATGATCTAAGTATCTAATATTTTGTTTTACTTTGTCTTCTTTTTTTTTTTTTTTTTTTTTTTTTTTTTGATGTAAAACACCTGCTCCACTTTCCTTGTTTTAAATGTAGAAGAAAGGCTTCCCTAGGGTCTTTATTTTCTCCTATATGGCATTTAAAATAGTAGCATCCTTTTTCCTTTTTATTTTTTTTTGGCTTTTGATTGGACGGTTTACCACCCTACAATGTGCACAGTTGTCATTATATTTTGTCAGTACATTTTCTCTTATCACTGTATTCTATAGGCAACAATTGTCAGCAAAATGAATAAGATAAGAAGAAATATTGATTTTAAAAATAGCACAGAAGATAGATACAGTATTTATGAAATGAAGGGGGGATATCAGGTAGATCTAGTAATAAAAAAAACTTGCATAAGAATCACTTTCCAAACATTCAGACCCATGTCCTCTGTTGGATGAGGGTCATTGAAGCAATTTTAGCTGTCACATTTCACACTGGAGTATTATAGTGAAACTGAATTCCCCTGTTACGCTTGAATTGTGAAACAATATAATGATATCCTACAAACATTAATTGTATGTAGCATCTGTGTGACTAAAATTTTTCATTTACCAATAAGTTTTGATGTATTTTAATAAGTCTTTATCTTCTGTATTAACTAACAGTTGTTAAAATCCAATCCATTCAAATCACCTTACAAAGTTTATCTGAGACCAGTGGAGACCATCAAATTAATTTCTTCTTTTATTCTTGTCCCTATGATGTTAATATGACCTCATAATCTAATGATGAGTCCCCCAATTACAAGTCTTATTCTTTATCCATAACAAGGAAAGATCAAGATCAACTACAGTGCTATCTTATGTACATTGTATTTAGAATATTAATAGCCCTGCTGCTTTTAATACATAAATAATTCTTAATGTTAAACTCTAAAATCCTGGCTAGAGAAGAAAAACAAGTCAGTCGTCCAAATAAGAGTCTGATCCAAAGGTTTTGGAGGACCATAGAAAAGCTTTCAGGGATTTCAGATGGCTCATTACTCAGTCTTAGAGTCCTTTCAGAGAAGAGTGCTAGATACTAACTGATGTTTGCGTGTGCCACCAATGGAAAAGGTTCGATGTAGAGAAGATCATTAAAATTTTCTTCTCCTTTTTTTTTTTTTTTTTTAAAAAAAAAAAAAAAATGTAAAATCATATTACATTTCCATCAATTCTTGTTCTCATTACAATTCTGAAATTATCATAAGGATTACAGAAAGCAGATATGTCAGATAAAATGACATATTAGTGAGCATTCTAATGACACTTGCAGAAAATATTCTCTATAAGGTTTTTTTCAGTGATTTGGCAAAATTAGTCTCAGCAGTTCAGAGGTAGACATGTTCATTAGAGTCATTAGAGAAGTGGATCATCATATAATTCTTTTATTTGTTGTTCCTTTTTAAACTTTCCTGAGCCACCTCGAGAGGCTATAGTGTCCTGGTCCCAAGATCTGGGACACATTCCTGGGACTTACGCTTTAGGTATAACCAGAGTTACCATCTATCTTTGTAGTATAATAAAGAGTAGCAACCAGTAATTCAGTATGTTTTACCCTGGTATTACTCTTTCAATGAAAAAAAAAAATTCTTAAACCCACAACATCAGATAGTTATTTGACTTGGAGCTCAAGTTTAGACTGGAAGACTTGTTTGTCTGGGGTGAAAGACAGATAGCAAATCAGCAAATGAATTATGAAAAGATCTAAGAAAGAATAGCAAGATGTAGTTTTGCTCTATTCAACTTGCTATTTGCGCTGTCTGTACATTTACACACTGTACTCGTACCTCTTGGATTTCTGCTGCATAAGCGAACAAAGTTATGGGGAAAACCCATATATAAAGTATCTGCAGAGGAAAATATCTGGATTACTCTATCACCTTAAGTGACAAAAATATATCCTTATACTGCAGGCTAAATAAGGTCTTAGAAAAATATGTCCCCTACCTGTGGCCTAAGTGAAATATCATCTTTTTTAAGGAAGGCATACAGCTAAGTTTAACTTATTTAAAGAGATTCTTGGTATGGATAATGCCATATCTGTCCCTTTTTTAGTATTTTGTAGGAAATGGGCTTGATTCCAATGGAAACTACAAAACAAAATTAATTTTAAAAATTACTTCAGTGTTTGATGGAGTATATATGACCTAATTGAACAAAATGTCTTAGTACCCAAGGATGCATATGAAGAAACGAATGTGGTCACTCTTGGATGTACAAGCCACCTCATTGCTCACAACCACCCTGACATTTAGCCCTGCCACAGGCAGTCGTGTATCTGCTCTGTTATGTGACCCTGCTTCTCTTGGAGTCAACGAGTTTTGCCAGTGTAAGATCATTGCTAGAATTACCTTTTCTCTGTGTGTTACATCAATGCAAATCATACCAAGGAAGCCCTTACACATTATTAATGTGTTTTACAATATATTAGTGGTTAATATTTTTTAATTCATTGTAATCAGGTAATCTCCCTTACTTCTCTATGTTGCTGTTGTGGAACATGAAGCATGAACATCTACTTTTTGATGAAGAAAGTATCCTGGCACAAAGAATGCTGCTTCAAGGCTGGGTGATTTGCTCGACAGAGAAGCCTGACATTAAGAAGGAATGTCAATTGCTGAAATGAAGGTTCTAGAAAACTTTTAGCATATTTCAGACCTAGCTACTGTCTGAATAATTCATTCAAAGAGTCGCCTTGTGGGGAAAAAAGCATCTCTGACATAAAACCACACAAAAGGACAAATTAAAATTTTCAAATTGTCATCATAACATAGTGTAATCTGCAGAAACACGGATGTTATGTGGTTTTGTGGGGCCCAGACTGCAGTATAATTGAAATTGGATTATTCTGCAATAGGACACTGCAGTCTATTTGATAGTATTAATTAAATGAAAACATCTGGTGTACATCTGAGGGGCTCAATAATCACCACTTCAACACAGTCTGGAAAGTCTAATTGTGATGGTGGAACACAAATAGACTTTTGATACATTTCTATCTTCAGTGGGCCCAGGCATTGACTCTGAAGTCCAGACTAGCTTGCACACAGATCCAGAGCTCGTGACTTGTCCATCCTGTTTAGAATGCAGAAACACAGAGCTCGGAAATCAAGCCCTGAATGCTGTCTTGTGTGGAGCTTGTGGGCATTCATGGGGAGATTCTGCTGGCTGGGAACACTGGTGGAACCATCCAGAGCCTCAAAGAATATTCTGAAACTAGCATTACAGAATTCAGTAGTGGCTTTAATTTTTTGCAGGAGAATGTATTTGTGAAAACAGAGGATGGATATTAACAAGTTGCAATTATGGATCTCCCTAACATGGTAAAGTGCACATAGGCACATGACATGAATATAAAAGAGGCCCATTAACTGGAAATGGTAAAGAAAAAGGACACTCCAAACCTATGACTTGGATGGAAACTCCATTTTACAAAGGATGTCTGTGCCCCACGACAGTGACGCGGCCATGAGAATGACATATTCGGTAGTAGTTATCAGAAAATATTAATCACCATGACATAATGACCTGGAGAACAGAAAACATATGAGCTTGATTGGTTCAGTTCAACATAGCGAGGTCTGAAAGGAGACGCAGTGGATAAGTCTGACTTGATGCTTTAGGTTGGAACAGGAGTGTTCTTTAAAGAGAAGCTTCCAATTGTCTTCACTTACCACTCTGTGGTTTACTCTTTGGGCGTGCACAAACTGGATTCCTTTCAGATTAAGCTAAACCAGGAGATGTTGTTCAGGAATGCACCAATGCACTCCAGTTACTGATGGGCATTCAGTCCACAGGACTAGACTGTAATTAGTTCAAAGTCAAACCACCAAAATAGGTAAGTGTGGGTGTTGGGTCTTTAGGACCGTTATCATGTGAATAGCCCTGGCAAGAAAAGGCTTTTGAAACTCTCAAAGCCATATGGAGTTGGCTGATAGCCCTTAAATGTTCTTGCTGGTTTTGGCCAAGAGTGCTGGGCTCAGGCCCCTTTCTGAATTTTAGATGAAACTGGTCACTTCAGCTCTCACCTACAATATGCTAAACAGTTGAAATATATTTCACTTTTGAAAGCAAAAGAAGGGAAAGCCAGACCAGAAAAAAAGACATTATCTAATTGACTTGAATAAGTGAGCTGGAACTAAGACCATTAGGGACGGTTTAGCTCCAGGCAGTGGAGACTAAACATTCTTACAAGTCCAGGTTTGTGACTGTGGTGCAGGGCTTTTTTGTTGTTGTCTTTTAGAGTAGCATATTTCCAGATCTTTTTCCTTAGTAAGCTGATTTTTCAACAACTTTATTGTTCTGATTTTCTGTTTGGGCTTCACAACTACTTTTTAATCATTCAGATTAATTAGAAAAATTAATGAACTCGAATTGTAATAACATTTAAGCAAGCTCTATGAGTACAGTGCTCCCCAGACTTAAATGGCTGTCTCATACAAAGATCACGGTCCACTGGATATAATTTAATTATGGACAGTGGGAACTTGTTAGCTTTGCTAACCAAGCACACCAACCACATACCAAAATCTTAATAAACTAAAATAAAAGAGCCACCTAACTGTAGACAGTCTACATTACATAGACTGAAGTATTTGGCTTTAAAATATACTTAGTGATGGGTGCAATATAAATGTTCCACACTATCACACAAGAAACATCCAATTACTGATTTCTTCAAAATATTAAATGAATATTGGGGAATGTCTTAATTTATAGAACTTTGAATTAAAAGTAAAATATATACATGGTATACACACAGTAGTTAAAATGCTTATATGCATAGGAATACGTCTAGATGTGGGGAGTAAAGAAAAGGAAAATTGATAAATTCTGAAAGCACCGACCCAGAGTACTCTCTGGCAGATTTAAGTACACCACCTCAGTTTGCAAAAAAGTATCTGCAATTTTGTAAGTTTTCAACACATCTAAAAGCCTTCAGAATAAGCATTTGATTAAGATCTTTTGAAGTCTTTCTGGGATAATTAGAAGAATTTAAAATTATTTACAGATCACAGAAAAGAATTCAGTGCAGGCATAACCAAACCACAGGAAGGACTCAGTCCTCAGCTGGGATTCCTGCGCTTTGTGCAATAGCTTCATTTGAAGGCCACCGTTTCCATAACAATGGTACTCAGAGAAGCCCAATTTACACATTGCCCCTGTGACAGGTCGTGTTATTCCTTGGAACACCAGGGAGCATTGTTCGTGTCACATTACATTTGTGATACAATTAAAGTCACTGGCTGAGTCTGACACTGGTTTATATGATTGTCACACAGTAGATTGTGTACTGAATGATCTTAAAAAGTGCTAAAGCTGGCCTGGGAGCGGAATAGGTTTTAAAGATTAATTTTCTAACTATTATAGGTATACTCTACATATGTCTATATATATAAAATAAATATGTGTGTAAGCATATGGTTTGTTACAAAGAGTTGTTTTTAAGTCTTCACCATTTACCACTCATGCTTACCCTCACAGTACACTTCCCTTAGAGCTCCTTAAACACATAAATTAACAAACCTTCACAGCCAAATGTAATCTGACAGAATAAAGAAAGTGAATTATCATTAAAGATCAGGCAAAACTGTCAATCCTATGGTAAAGTGACCCGTGGAAATGCACCCCCCAACAAAATCATGGGAGTCTGCTGTTCAGAGCATTTAAAGCCATACTGGTCACAATGGGATGTTTTCACACTGTCGAACTTTAAGCCTCTAATTTACGTGATTTAATTAGGAGAAAGGCTCCCTATGTAGTTAACATCCTCCAAGGAAGGAATCAAAGCACCTATGCAAGTAGCCTATTTCTAAACAATGATTACACAGGGAATCAAAGCTCTATATTTAGGCACTTTGGTTAAATGCCTTAAAGAAAACAGTATGAACATCCCCAAGACCAGAGATGAACAATTAAGAAAATCTCTTCTCATTTAGAACGGCTTTTCAAGTCACCTTCTCAGGTGCAAAAGAATTTTGCCAAACTTTAATGTGGAAACCAGTGATGCTAAAAAATTTCTCCAAAGCAGTATGATGCCAAGTAAAATATGGATTTAAGGAATAATACCTAATTAATAATAACTAATACCTAATGAATAATTATGGCAATGGCAAGGATAGCTTTGATCCAGCCAGATAGCTAGTACTTTTGACAAAACCCAGAAACTACCTTAGTGCTTTATAGAACATGTGATTTAGATAGAGAAGTTGATATCTGGCATATAACAAACCCCTGAAATTTAATCCTAGCTCAACTGAAAGTGTTCAGAATTTGCCATTGAAGTCAATAGGAGTCGGATTTTAGTTCCAATGCATATGTAATAAAGAAATCTCTTTGTTTTTTCTCTGTGTGCAAAATAAACTAAAACGGAGGTGTTCCAAATTTTTACTTTGCAGATGTATTTCATGCCATTGATATCATACTGTAGTCACAGTTGCAAGAATTACATGTATTTTCACAGGGGACAAACAAAAAAGGACACAAGTTACTAATATTTTTATTTTTGGCATTATTAGGACTATTTAGAACATTTCTGTTGCTGCTTCTATAATATAAGGATTAGTCACATGAATATATCCTTGAATCTTAAGGTCTTAAAATAGCATCAATATTTACAATGCTGATGCTGAACCAAGCTTAGAAGCATACCGTAATTCCCTTTTCTGCAGGAAAACAGCACTTTATATCCATATATTTCTGGCAAAATTGATACCACAGTCATGCCCCCCTCCACGCGCTTTGTGAGAAATGACGTTTTACATGTTCTACAGTGTGTGTATTGCTTGGACTGAACAAAGATATCCATCCTAGAAGCATGTTTGACTTGAAGTCAACCAAAAGAAGTTAGTTGAATGAAAAACAGTGATTTGTGTGTGTGTATCCATGTGTTGCTTGCGTTTGCTATACCTCTAAATTCTCCCAGTCACAGCCACTGCCTGCTTGTCAAGAGTCATCTTCACTTCCCCTAACCATCAGTATGATGGCGAGATCTCCAAGTTAGGGCTAAACCAAGCATGGTTCACACACACAGCACAGTCTCATGCAGATGGGCCAGTTGGAAGCAATAGATCTTCTCTACTCAAGAAAAAGTATTGGAAGGAATCCAAATATTAGAAGCAATAGACCTTCTTGCACTCAAGCTGTATGTGAGCTAATAACTAGAGGCCGAGCTTAGTAGATTGGAGAGAGTGGCCAGAGAAAGTCAATCCGCTTCAGGAAAAAATACGTATGAGTGAAACATGTATGTATGAAGGTGTGAGTGCCTCTGCATTCTATACCCCAGCAGTGCCCATTTCAGGTGAGGCCACATAAAGCTCACTTGGATCTCCACACTTAATATTCAGCCATTAAAATCAATGCTCAAATTTAGCTCCATAGGGAAGTCGTGGCTGACACAGGACTCATCAGAAACACTGAGTTCAGTGAAGTTTAGCAACTGTAGCAGGTTTTGTGATGCTTCTGTTTTTAGATACAATACTTGCCAAGCAATCCCAAGCCATTAAACTTGAACTATATATCAGATATTAAGCAATACAGAAAATAAGGTGAATCCTCCGCCCACAGTTTGGCAGTATCGCAGTTGTTGGAGGTAGCAGGTTGTAGGATCAGCTATTTGGCCTCTCCCCTCTTTTAAAAGTAGCAAAATATGTTGTCATTTTAGAAATGATGAATCAGCTGATCGTAGCTGATCAAATACTAAACAAAATTAATCATACTTTCTATTACAATAGTGTATTTTCAACACAGACCTTCATTTTTAAAAGGATCCCAATCAATGTTATTCTCTCTGTTTCAGACAGTAAATGTTCTTACAATTCTTTTTTAATGAATAAATATATTTTGTTTTCAGGAACCAGAATTAAATGCCTAGTTTTTACAACATAATAGAGCTTGTGCAGGGAAAGGCTTTTAACAACTTGTGTTACTTTAATATGTATGCAAATCCGTAAATCTACTGAGCTTGCTAGCCTTATAAAAGAAGATAGGCTTTACAGATTTTTCAAACAATTAGTACAGATAGAGGTCAAACATGTGAACCTGCAAGACAGATGTAGGAAAAATCAGGATTACACGTACTGTAAGTCTTATCCAAATTAATGGCTTTGTCAGAGGGAGAGTGAGTTGAAGACTGGGTTAGACATAAAACAGATCAACTCTATTAATCTAATTTAAAGGTTTTCAGGGGAAATAGAAAAACACTGATGGATTTGTTAGCAGGATACCAAATCTAAATCCTTTCCAATCCACCCCTGTTATCTTAGGCTCAGTCTTTAAAAAATATTCGGCTGACTTTGTGTGGTTTTGATCGCTTTGTACAATCTTCAAAGTAGCTACATTTTTACAGAAGTCCTAAAGTCTGCATCCATAAATAGATAAACTGGTGATGTTCCCTAAAGGAAATATCCACTGACCTATTATTAAAACTCTCTGTGTTTTAATAAAACTATATAAATTGTCATTTCTCCAACAACTGACAGTTCATAGTCTTGATAAGGAAATGAGGCAAACAACTTTGCAAAACTGTGTATGTAAAAAAGAAAAGCATTTTCCCTTCTCTTATTCCACAAAAATACCTCATATAAAGAATTTCAGTTTCCTTACCTGCTAGATAAGAATAACAGTGCAGACACATTCTAAAAGAGAGATTTTTGGCAGCATGGGTTTACTGAAGGGCAAACTACTGTTACTGTTGCAATGGTTGGTTTCTTTGCAAATGTGTGTTTTTACGTGGAGGCAGTGAAGAAAATCAGCCTGTGCTGTTTGCAGTTTTCAGTGATAATTTACTGGGGTGGCCTTCAGATTAATGCTCTGTTCTCCTTTGTTTCAGGGATACGTAGGTATTTTGGGGCCAGTCTAAAGGAAGTGACTGGCCTCACTTTCATGAAGACTGAAGCAATGATGCGCGTGAGATTTCAAGACATGACAGTGCAGGAGAGTGGGAGATCCCAGCTAGTGCTTAAGACCCTACTCAGAAGCTCATAGTCAATAATAGCCTTGCTCTGCCTCTGCTATACCAAAGTCAATATTCAGGTCTGCCCTGAAATGTCTTCTCCAGCCAAACCACTTAGCCCATAGATAGTTTGGCTTATCTCTTGCCAGCTTGTTCACATATTAAGGACTCATTAAACTGTAAATTATATAGGCAATGTTTTCTGGTTCCCTACTTTAAGGAATATTTTTCTAAAGCAAAACTAATACCTCCATTTGCAAGGGATGAGGTCAACTGATATGATACAAAGGGCTGTGCTTTCAAGAGCACTTTAGTACCATTAAGTAAGATACAGTAATAGAATAGGAAAAGCTTATGAATGATTTTCCAGTTGCATTCTTCTCACTGTCACATTTTCTCTGTCAAACCTGTGATTCTTCAAAGAGGTCTTTACTGACAAGAACCCAGTCCCACTGCAAATAACAACAACATTTTTTCTATTTCATTAGTGTCTCCAGCCAGCCAGTGAAACTATCCACTTTGTAGTTTGTCATCATCTTGGAAACTAATTTGATACTGCCCTATGAAATAACCCCTCACTAGAATGTACTGTATAACTGGCATGGCACATGGATTTTCCATCCCAGACATGGCAGAGATCATATAATCATAGAGGAAATAGTGAGAGTGCTATCATGTCAGTCATGGAGGAGGTTATTTTAACTCACATCAAAAATGTTTTGTGTTTCCAATAGAGAAGAGCATTTTCTTTCTCCTTGGACGTAGAGGGGTTATTGGTTTAAACAGAAATCAGCTATATACACCCACTGTTCATCAGTTGTCACCTCATCACGGGGTGAAAATTAGTTTTAGCTGTTCACCCAGACTGGGTGGAATGCAGACTATAAGGATTTGAAAAAGTCAAAGGAAAGTACAACAAATATGGCATTATGAGAAGACATATAGTGCCACAATTACACTCTGGCTTGTGTAATGTGGGCAAGATTGTGCTGCCATTTGAGGGATGCATGTTTGCAATGGTTATAAATGACAAACTGCAAAGGGGAAAAGATGCTTGATTCACCCTTACCTTTCCAGAGAAATCTGTCCTTTCTGATACTAGTTTGAAATTTTTTTAAATTTTATTTTCCTGAGTACAGTGTTGAGATGCTACATTCATCTAAAAATTTATGCAATTGTATCACTGATACCAGTGAGATATCAGAAGATAGCAGAGGGATAGAACAGGAATTATGAAGATTGAAAAAAAGAAAAAAAAATTAACCAGTGGCCTGAATATTTAAAACACTCTCTGAAATTTGTCATGTATGTAAGAATGAAGGGGGTTTTAGACATGCTAGAGACAGATTGAGTATTTCATGATACTGATAATGTCATCAATAATATATATATTAAACATTACTATATAAAACAGAATAATATAACATATACTCCTATTATTTAACTTCCTGGGTAAGAGTTCAATAGAATCTTGAAAACCTATGAAGTGAGCATCTGTCTTTGTCTTGCTTTCCTTCTTTTCTATTTATTGTGAAGGACACTGAGAGGTGATATTCCATGCCTACTATCCCTTCTCCTGGTGGAGAGGAAAAGTCTCATCTCAGGGTCACTACACCATGCAAAATAGGTGACTACCTGTAATAATAATCCTGTATCGTTCTCAAATAAATCCTAAACAAAAATATCAATATATATTTTCAGATTTTGTGGACTCACCGTGGCATGCCAAAGTCATTTACATGAGATGATGTCATCAAATATCAAATGGTGACCTTTAGGACTGTAGCACTTCTTCAGCATCTGATTACAAAAGGAAAAGTAATGGATGCAAATTAAGGTTGTCAGTTTAAGCAAAACCCAACCAATACAGTTTTTGTACTCTAGAAAGAGCAGCAGATAATGTTATTCTAATCAAAGGGAGATCTGCTGCACCTTTTCCATTCACTGCTACTTCATGGATACTCCAATGGCCGTTACCTTGCTGTAAAACCATGTATTTTATTAAATAAGCATTCTACACAGGATGCGTTGTACTTTCTGAAAGGTCAAAATGGTGAAGATGCAGGTCTCAGTCAAATGTCAGTCTAGTAATCATTTAGGTAAAAGCTTTGCTGATACACATGTGTGCATGAGAGTATATTTACTGTTAAAAGACATAAAGCTGATTAACAGGATCAAATTCCAAAATATTCTAATTTTTAAGAAGCAGAGATGTGAAGTCTGTCCTAATCATATAATTTGTAGTGGAAAAGAGGGTGAGGTAAATAATAATAATAATTTCCTCTCCACCTGCAAAATGAGAACTTCTTAATGATGGTGAAATACATGCTAACTGATGAAGCCAAGATTGTAAGTATTTTGATAGATTAATAATAGAAACTCAAAACCACTTTAGAATGTTTACCATTAATGCAGATAGCAGCAAGGCAATAATAGGAACAACTTAGCAATTCTTTTCTATAAGCATCTAAAAGAGTATTGATCAGCTGTCCAGGTATTATCTGTGATTTTACATTAGCTTGTCTGATACTATGTTTCATTATAGCAAATTTTAACCCCAGGGCACTGGGGTACTGGGAAATACTGACACTTAACAGGGGAGGGGAGGGGGAGGAAAGGAAGCCCAATATGGTTTGTGTGAGCTTTGGGAAGCAGAAAATTCCTACTGCAAATTTCAGAGCAATAATATAATTGCAGTTAAAAAAAAAAAAAAAAGGCCTGAAGAGTGTTCAAAATATTATGTTCCCTTCAAATACAGTTACAAGGCTAATGGGATCCAAAAGAGTTTGATTCACATTGAAAGCCAAAAAACTTGCACTCCTAAATCACATAAGTGGTTTTGAATGCTTCTGCTCCTGTGTTCCCTAATTTCCCAGGCTCCACGGGAACTTACTTTTAACTTTTTGAGCATAGGGTGAGTCAAGCCACCAGGACTAAGAAAAAGGTAAACTCCCTTTAGACTAGATTAGAATGTTTT
>KL267765.1:1311-11311 GCA_000699545.1 Podiceps cristatus | reverse complement strand
TTCTATGATTCTATGATTCTATGATTCTGAACTGGCCACAGCTTAATCAGTGACAAAGAAAAATAAAAGTATGAACTCATCCAGTAAATGAGTCTGTTGTGTCTGTGAAGGGAAAAGATACAACTTAAAATCTGGTAAGTATACCACAGTAATCAGGGAGAAAACAGGTTTTAGTGATACCTAACAAGAACTGGATTTTCTTACAATCTAGAGAAAGAAATAGGTGAAAAAATATTTTCTTGTGCCCTGTGGCATTTATTGTAGAAGTTGATGTTTTTTTGTGGAGTGTTGTAAAAAAGAAGGTGTTGCATTGTAGGTGGAAGGAGTCCATCTTTAATCATAGAAAGCAGAAGCTATTTGATTCAGCAGTACAAGTACTAGCAAGCATAATACTCGAGATATGTCTCTGATAGTATAGTATTGTGACGTTGCCTATAAAGAAGTTATTTGATGTTTTTTTTCCACCTCTATTTCTGGAGTGAATACCCGGAGTTCATAATTAGATTAGAGGAGGGAGCAGGGAGGAGGGGAAGGAAAAAGCAGGGAAATGTAGAGGAGACCAGATGGAAACAATAAAAAGCATAATATGTTTGTGGGGTTTTGTGTGTGTGGGGGTTTAGTTTTGGGGGGGTGGTTTGTTTTTTTAACTGAAAGTTAACTGACTTACGTAGTTTGTTACAGATTCAGAAAAAAACATTCTGTAGAATATGAAAAACTAACCTAACCTGTATATGTTTTATTAAAGCAAGTCTAAAGATAAAATTCTGAGATACTTTCAGAATATATGAAGGAGTCCCTCTCTTTAATCTGAAAAATCTTGCTTTTTATTTTATTGGAGGTTCTCCTTAATCATCTCATTTGCAGATGTAACTGAACTACAATATACATTATATCAAAGAAAACTTACTTATGCATTTTCTAGATTCACATATACAGACCTCATTTCTATTCCAGACTCAGCTGTATATATTTCAGTATTGAATGCCTTTGACAAAAGTCAAAAGTCTGCGGAAAGAAATTGCAGGAATAAAAATGCAAGTCATTAAATGCAGTTGCTGTTATGAATGGTGAACATATTCACAAAGTAAACCTTGCATCTGTAGAATTGCTTCAGTACTCCCATTACTGTATCTTCTCTGTTTATATAGTTAAATACAAATTATTATTAATTATACATCTGGGAACTATCAATTTGAAATATTTTAAGAAAGAGTCTACACCATTGCATCATAATGATGTAGGAAACAAGCAAAAATCCTTTACATGTTTTTTAATATTTCTTCACAGAATCTGACCTTTAGAATAACACTACCGTTAGTTATCTGAAATTTATTTGTATTATCCCCACTCTCTTTATTTCTTGCTCTTTCCGTTGTTGCTTAGGGCTAGTAAAAGGTCTAACAACTTATTAAAATAAGTATATTTGGATTCAGCTGGTGATTCAAGTGATGTCATGATACGATTTCTGTATCGACGTTTTATGGATAAAAGTAAGATGAAAATTATTTTGTGAACTTCTTTCCATTACTTGAAATAGGAAAAGAAGGATGAATTTTGGAAGAAGGAGGATGAAAGTAGCTAATGTCATTAATTGTCTCTGTCTACTAAGGTTTCTTGTTGCCTACAAATTTTTATGCAGTGGTTAAATGGATTGAGACAGGATCTTCTTCAGTATGTCAGGCTGTTTGCTTACTTTGAACACTTGTAACACTTTTGGAAATGGTATTAAATGTATTATTACTATTTTTAATCTTCTTGGTCTTTCTGATCATCTCTAACCTACACCCCCACTCCCATTTTATCTCTCAACAGCCTCAATTGAAAAACCTGCTATTAAAAAGGGTTGATTGTAGCTGACTGCTAGAGAAAAATATGGTAGAGCAATTTACCTGACTGGGGTTAGTATTAGGAATGACAAGAGAAATATTACTGGTATTTATCCTGACCATTACCCGGTCATTGCCCAATGAATGAACTGTGAAAGGAATTAAATAGTGATTTAAACTCAGTTTCCATTCTTTGTTCACATTAGCAATCTCATAACAACTGGGAGGCTGGGTAAAAACCTAGACCCCAGAATGAATTCTTAAATTCCTTTAAGATGGTCAGAATGTGACCATTGTGTTAAGTAGTGTAGAATTTTTATGTTGACTGTGGTGCTTCTAGCTTTTCCCTCCTTCAACTCTATGTGCATATCCTTTTAGTCCATAAAATAGCTGTGAAAATACTGTTTGGTTATAGATATAGATGTAAAATGTGTCTGTACGCATCTGTGTACAAGTGCTGTTGTTTATGGAAAGCATATTACATTAAATTTAAAAAAAATGTGTGAAAAAAGTTCCCATACAATTTACAGAGGTGTGGTTTCCCCACATGTTCTGAAATACTGGATAACCATGGTTTTAGGCAGAACAGTCTTCCAGTAAACGTTTTACACATTTTTCAGTATGTTTGCACATTTTTCAGCTAGGAAAGTACTTACTTACTATTATTTATTTTTCCAATAGTGTATTTTAGTGACTCCTGTTATCTTTAGAATCTCCCTTTTTTTTTGAGTGTGTTACTCGCATTTAGTGGCTAAAGAAGAAAAATGTAAGATCTACTTAGGACTGAGTTTTAGGTATAATTCTGTTGAATAAGGCAAACTTTTCTTTCTATTTATTCATATTAAAATTAGAACCAGAAAAATATGCCTCAGGTTTTCTGAAATTTATCTGGAAGTTATATTAATAGTATGATTGCAGTAATTAGTTACTTTGCATCTCAGGCCCAAATCATATGAGAGATGATACGGATAATTTTCATGATTTAAAAATTATTCTAAGTTTGTATATGAAAGTGATGTATTCCTGTAGTAGGGATGAGAGGGTGTGAATACGGTAAATTGCAAATAGCATATTATGCCTGTCTGCCAGTTGAATGAATTGTTAAAAAGTCATGTCTAGTAAGAAATTATCGCTATATTTATACAAATCTTTTAAGCAAGAGTTTTTAAAAATGAGAATAAAACCCCATAAAAGAGATAAGATATTCTTCTGTAATTCAAATGTTATGCAAGTTTTAAACATATGAACTACACAAACCTTGTAGCTGCAGTCTCATATGAGGTCAAATCTAGCTGTTGTGTGAAGGATGGGGGATGAAATGAGCTACAGAAAAGCTTCAGTTGTCACATGACTCAACCACAGCAGCCAGTAATAATGGAAGGAAAGAAAACTGGATGTACCAGTTGTCAGCATATATCCATAACTGAAAGTGGTGGAAATTTAAATATTTCCTAAACTATTCCTTCTATTTGGTAACACAACTTTTTTATATTTCTTGGGTTAAATTTCTATTAGAATTTTTTTCTTTGCCCAAAGATACCTGTGTCTCTCCCTCTGTGGCCTTTTCATGTATGTGCATGATTTTCCTCCAATGTTATGGGAAGCATACAGCTCAAGTCACTGATATTTTTCCTGCTAAAATGGAAAATGATGCTGCCTACATTGGTGTCTTGACATAGGTGCATTAACCCAGGAAAGACTGAAATACTGAAAGATTGAAGAGCTGGCCTGTAAGAATGCATACAAACACATTAGCATACAGAAAATATTCTTTGAATAGTAATACCAGTGGTAGAAATAGATGATGCATAGTTCTATGCAAGAAGATGTTTTACATATCGGACTAAAAAAAAAAAAAAGAAGATATGCTTGATTCATATAAAATTTTCATAAAGACCCTTTTATAAGTTATTCTCTGTGTGTTTAAATTATTAATATTCTCAATTTGGATGAGACAGCTGCTATAGTAACTCATTCAGCTTCTTTCAGTATAATTATGTCAGGGAAAAAGGTATTCTGCCTTAATTCTAAGCTCCACCCACAATTTTCTGTTCATGTCAGATTTAATGGAAAACTAAATTATTTTGGTCTATTCGTGGTAGAAAATACATTAAGCTGGTAGAATTTACTCACATGATCAAGTCTTCTGCTGTGTCTAAGGGTATTGATTGACAGCTGAAGTCAATTGGCCTACCTGTAAGAAGAACCCAGCATAAGCTTTTTAAGGCTTTCATGGATATTAGAATAGCTAAAACTGAAAAAAGGGAGTACATAGATTGTTTCTCAGTATTTTCTACCTTTTCTAGTCAGATTTTGAGTCAGATTTTTACAAATGTATACAATAGTTTGAGATCTCTGTTCTCTTTGAATATTCAGTAGGATTGAGTATGTTGTTTGAATCTGTCCATATGAACTTGGAAGGCCAATGGAATCCTGGGCGTCTTTTCCATGTGACTCCTTGTAAAAAGGGAGTCTCCTCCTCTTCTTCCCTGCATGTCTTTATGAAACAGCCTGTAGCCATCTATTGTGATCATCCAGTCATGTGAGTTGACCCTCTATGTTTCAGTTATTCCTATGATGTCCTAGTGTAACCAGAGCGATCAATGTGTCCTAAGTTTTTGTAACCAAGGTAATGGAATCAACTAACCACGGCAATGACCAGTGCTGCTGCACTCCTTGTACAGCCCAATCCAACTGGACAGTAGGACTAATGATTTAATCTACTGATTAATCAGGTCATTCTGGACAGGTGGAACACATTGCATAAGACTGTCAATACTGCACACGCCTGCGAGGAAAATGAAGTACGACTGCCAAAGACCACGGGAGGACCCCTGGAGACCACCGACTCAAACCAATGGGCATGCTCAAGAAGGCGGGAAGCATGTAAACGAATTCCAAGAACTCTTTAGCATAAGATAACAGGTAACAGGACTATTGGACTTTATGGAAGCAAACATTGGTATAACATATTCTCTTTGTGGCCTACTTCCTGACCTGTAATCTGGAAATGCTAATCCTTCTCTTGCTCTTAATTGCCTTATTTCTTTACACCATCTAGGATCACCTCTTGCTGTGCAAATATCCTGATTTTTCTGTGACTGTAGTATAACTTGGATATGGTGTTTTATTAGCAAATATGTAATTCATAAAATTTAATATGTGTATCTTGCCTGTGTTATCAAAAATACATTTTTATTAGAGAAATTGTCAGAAAAGTAAAAAAACTACTTGAAAATAATAGTATCTTGAGGCGGTAGTGGTGTTGTCATGAAAGTCTCTCACAAAATTCAGATTGCAGAATTCTCACTTAAGAATAGCAGCCTTAAAATGCCTGTTCCTGAAATACTTAAATTTGAAGAAAAGTAATTAAGGAGTTTCCCTTAGGTGTTTTTTTTTTTATTCCCCTGGACATGAGTTTGATGTTGACTTATGGGTCTGTTAGTGTGGTGAAATAATTATCTTGGAGTGTCAGAAACCACTGGTTTTGGGAAAATAAAGTAAGTACTTTACTAGAAAAACAAAAGAAAACAGAGCGTTGTTTTCAGTAGGAGTTTTGCTGAGTGTTAGTGACCAAATAGCCCTTTTTTTTTGTTGTTGTTGTTTGTTTTCTGGTTTTTAATGTGCTGCTAATAATCTCTCCAGGTGACTGATGCCGTAGTCACTTGTTACTTTCTGTGCAAATGGTGGAAGTTCAGTTATTTCTAGAATGGTATATTTTCTTTTTTTCTTTTCTTTTTTTGTTCTTTTTTTTTTTTTTCCCCTTCCTTTTGTCCCTGAGACCTTAACTCTTAGAACAGGATACCTCTGTTAGTTTCACTAATTATGTATATGAACGTTTTAAAAATGTTCTTTTAATAAATCTTAAATAGACATCAGTTCCATAGCATGCCATTTCTTCCTGCTCCCATTCAGGCTTTTACAAGCATTTGTCAAAAAAGTAATTTTCTTCCAACACTGTACGAAAGATGTTAGCTACTTTGAATGGTAATCATTTTATTGCTTTGTGTTTTACTTCTGAAGAAGGAAAATGCTTTTCCAAATTGCTGACTTCAAAGTACAGCCTGACTTGTACAATGAACTTAACTGTACTATGAAAAACAGTGTATGTTTCATCTGAAAGATTAATTTTCACTTACAGAATTGTGGTTTAACCAGGCTTCCAGCCAAATAATTATTTTTGGTGTATACATTTTCTATGTCCATAGTATCCAAAGAAATGTCATTAAAGTCTGGTAATTGTTAGTCTTGAAAAGGACATGTAGTTCTAAATAAGAGCTTTAGCATTAATTTTTGAGGAACAAGCTAGGTAACTTATTTGTGTGGATTTCATTAATGGGTTTTGTACAATGAAAAATCACCGTGCTTTACGTTGTAAATAACTTTTTGTGTGTTTGCCATTTAATTTGTAGTATTGCTCCCTACTATGAGCTCGATAACGCAAAACTCTTGCAAGCAGATAGCATCATTTTCTATTGTGTGTGGTACAAATCCAGAGTCACAGTACAATGTCACAAGTCAAAAAAACATTTAGCTGGGAACTGAAGGGGAGCAAACAGCAAACAAGCAAACGAAAGTCATGTTCTTTATTTTCTGAACAGGTGGTGCTTCCACAAATTTTGGCCATAAGATGGAAGGTCCTACTGAAACAGCATGCCCTTGGCTTGTAGCCCTCAACTCCTTTCCCTGGTGGTTGTACCAGGCAGACAAAGTTACACTCAAGAACAGTTGTTTTGCACAGATTGTAACAAATGTGATGTCTGTCTGTCAGTTCCAGGAGAAATCCTGTAAGTGTTGTTGAGAAGTCAGGCTGCTTCAGGAGTGTCATAAGCAAAACATACTGTGTTTTAACTGTGATCCAGGACCATCAGTTAAATGTTCTTATCAGATGATTGTTTAACCATCTTTCACCATTTCTGTCATTTTAAGTAGAGGCACTGTTGTATTAAAGTTCTCTCAGGAGTTCAGACACAGATCATTTAAGATTTAGTGTTTGTTCTTGATGTTAATCTCTGTAGATTAACTTCTGTTACAAGGAAGAACAGTAAGAGGTAGAAATGCCTTCCTCAGATAGTCGTGCCAGTGTAGAGCATTCAAAATCATCACTATGTTCAACTTTCTGTTCAGTTCTTGCTTTATTTAGAAATGAATCTGAGAAGAGTTTTGAACATGAAAAAAAAGTCTGACAAAACTGTAGTTACATAAGTTTCATAAAACACATCTTTGTATTTTATTATGAGACAACACAACTCTTAACTAAAATCAATAATCTAAACTGAAAACAAGATACAGAATGGATAATGTTTTACTTTATATTCCTATTCATTTAAAATTGCAGTATTGCATGTACATAGTTTTGAGTGACAGAGCTGTAAGTACATGTTTTAGAAAAGCCATTAAATTTAACCTGTTCTATATGCATAACAGAAGTTTGGGAAAAACAAATTAGTGTAATGTGTCTACTTGTACATGCCAATACATTCTAATTTGCAGTTGATATTATTTTTTATACTACATTTCACTGACCTGTCAGCCTCACCTCTGTGCTTGGGAGGATCATGGAGCAGATTCTCCTAGAAGCTCTGCTAAGGCACATTGGAGGCCAGGGAGGTGGTTTGAGACACCCAGCACGGTTTCACCAAGGGCAAGTCCTGCCTGACCAACCCAGTGACTTTCTATGATGGAGTGACTACATCAGTGGACAAGGAAAGAGCTATGGATGTCGTCTATGTGGACTTCTGTAAGGCCTTTAACAAGGTCCCCCACAACATCTTTCTCTAAATTGGGGAGATACAGGGATGACAATGTGCTCTCGCAGCCCATAAAGCCAACCATATCCTGGGCTACATCAAAAGCAGTGTGGCCAACAGGTCAAGAGAGGTGATTCTGCGCCTCTCCTCCGATCTGGTGAGATCCCACCTGCAGTGCTGCGTCTGCTCTGGGGTTCCCAGCACAAGGCAGACACAGAGCTGCTGGAGCAGGTGCAGAGTAGGGCCACAAGCATGATCCGAGGGCTGGAGCACCTCTGCTGTGAGGACAGGCTGAGAGAGTTGGGCTTGTTCAGCCTGGAGGAAGCTCCGGGGAGATCTTATTGCAGACTTTCAGTGCTTAAAGGGGACTTATAGGAAAGCTGGGCAAAAATGTTTTAGTAGGGTCTGTTGCGATAGGACGAGAGCTAATGGTTTTAAACTAAAAGAGGGGAGACATAGACTAGACATAAGGAAGAAATTTTTTACAATGAGGGTGGTGAAGCACTGGAGCAGGTTGCCCAGAGAGGTGGTAGAAGCCCCATCCCTGGAAACATTCAAGCCCAGGTTGGATGGGGCTCTGGGCAACCTGATCTGGGTAATGGTGTCCCTGCTCACTGCAGGGGGGTTGGACTAGATGGCCTTTAAAGGTCCATTCCAACCCAAACTATTATGGTGCTGTGATTTTACAGTTACTTATCAACTGTAAAATAGGATTTTATTATAACTAATTCTGAAATACCTTTGTTCTGAAAATGGCTGTTCTTGCAGCTCATGAGTTCTGGTTTGCTTTTTCCTTTGCATTCTAGGTGATGCAGTTTTTAAAGGCCACTGTCTGTCATACTTACTGAGGATGTTCTGTGTCTCAAAAACCATCAAATTTAAGCGAGAGGAAATTGTCTGAACCATTTTGTCAAGTAAGAGCAGCCTAAAAACTGTTGCACATACTTCCTCCACAGGCAAGATTACAGTTTTGTTGTGTATAGAAGTTCCCTACTTGAATTCATCTTACCAGATCCATGTTATGTTGTCTTTGGGAGAGTTTGCAAGGCCATTCAGTTACTATCTGCCTTCTACTAGTTGTTCTTCCACTAAGATTTTAAAGTAGTTTCTGCTTTATAGATGTTAGAGGCTATGTACATCTGGACAGTTCCTGCTTGGTTTCCAATATTTCTTAGTTTTCTAAAGCAAAGTGACTTAACTTTTAAAACTGCATTGCTATTTCTAAAATAAGTACTATCTGCAGGATATGACATACGAGTGGATGTTTGAAAATAGGATATACCTCATAGCATACTTTTAAATTTGATTATTGCCCTTTTTTTTGCAACTCATGAAATACTAAGCAGTTTATGTGTGGTGCTGGATGTTTCTGCAGGATGATGTAGAAAGGAGATGAAGCTCTTCAGGATGAAGAATAGAGAAGTAATTTCAATGTTTATTGAAAAAGGTGATTCAAGATAAATATTATAACTGATAACTTGTATCTGCTTCCTTTTTGTTTCTCCTATTTCTCTGGTGTACCTCTGTTGCTTTAATTCTCTTAAGGAGCTTGTGAAACATTTTAGAGTTCATAATTTCTTTAATTTCTCAGATCTTGATGTTTTATTAAAGCAGTATGAAGATGCTTTTTGCTTCCTTTATGGTAATTAATCAACTGAATATACCTAAGGCTAAATTCTATTATAAAAATAATTGGTCCAGTGTACTGATTGATTCATATTCATGATCAACAGAACAATTTGTTTTTCACTGAATGAAACTTGTTCAATGGTATGGCATTTTTCCCATTTTAAAAGAATTTGTGATTCTCATAGCAAAGGTATCCATTTGCAGTCTGGTCTTCTCTTGTTTCCTGCAGTTGTTAGTGGAATAACTGAGCCTCAGAAATCATGGTGAAGAAACATAAAAGATGGTGGAAAGTAGGCACAGCAAAACATAGACTCACCTAAATCTAAGCCAAACACTGATTAGTCATGCCCTGGCTGCACTGTGGTGGCTAGAGAAGTTAATACACAAGAAGCTTATTGCCTTGTAGCAATAATTTCTAAAATATTTTTAAAACATGTTTTAAAATATTGAAAATATTTCAGAGGTATTTAAAGTTCGTATCCAAAGACTAATTTTAGCTGTCTTGTGCCTACTTAGTTTTCATAGTCAGTAGATCTTGTGTACTGCTAGTTCATTGGAATAATTTTGAAAAATCCCAATGCCATTTAAACAAACAAAATGTGCTGCCCCTCTGCCTTCCTGCCCGCCCCCCCCCCCCGAATGTACCCCAAACAAGTGAAACCCAAACTATTTCTTCCTCACAAGATCACACAATTCCTGCCTAACACATGTACATCAACACATACATATCTAACCTATTCAGAAAGATCTCTAATGATGGTGGTTCCACAGGCTTGGGAGTTAAAGATGATAGGG
>KL267764.1:5929-18356 GCA_000699545.1 Podiceps cristatus | reverse complement strand
TGGTCGTTAACGCGGCCCGTGGCTTCGTTGCTGTTGCACTATGCCATTGATGTTAATGTCTAGAAGCTACTTGGAATTCGCAGAAGTGAACTTGATATGTCCTCAGGATTTCTTTAAAATTCACGTCCAAGATTGTTAATTTATTGCTGCCAGGAGCTTGTTTCTTGTGTGCCAAAATGCTTAATTTTATATATCATCCATGGTAGCAAATGCCTGAAGACTGCCTTGTAAGTTTGCTGCTGCTACCTTGTAGGATCTACATTGGCCTTCTGTGCGAGTAGAGATGCTGTCTACTTTTAATATGAGAAGAATCCCTTTTTATAAATAAAATGCAGTGGCATTTTTAGTGTATGTGCAGAGCAGATGAGAATAGTGAGATGACTCCAGTAGTCAATGTATGTGGTGGATGTGATGTCTCTGTACTGTTGTTCAGAACAAAGTCCCCTGTGCTTATCTTGTAATATTCTTTTACTTTCTCCTTCCAGAGTGAGGCAGAAGTAAATCCCAAAGCTTACCCGCTGGCTGATGCACAGCTCACCAAAACGCTACTGGATCTCGTGCAGCAATCCTGCAACTATAAGCAGCTACGCAAGGGAGCCAACGAAGGTGAGACCTGTGTGTTGTGAAGTATTCTAGAAGTCCTGGAATTATAGCAAGGATTTTGTGAGAAGCTGTGGCTAGAGATTATCTCTTCTCTCTAGCCGTAGGCCGCTAATATTACATAGATCCGGATATTGCAAGTGTTCTTCTCTTTCCTCCTCCTTCTAGCCTGCTTGAGCAATATTCAGGGACAGAACTAAGCTATAATCTTTTCAGTGCTTATATGCAGCTCTGGTAGATGTCCCGTCGGTGTTTCTGGTGCGTGTCTTGTGATCATGCATACTGGGATTACCATGTGCCTAGCCAGTTTAGAATCATAAAATGACTTGAGTTTGAGGTTATCTCTAGTGCAACCTGCTCAGAGAGTGGCTCCCTTCACGGTTGGATCAGGTTGCTCAGGGCTTTGTCTGATCAAAGTTTTTAAAAACAATCCCTAAGGATAGAAACTCCACTCCTTTCTTCTCCAAACCCAGGTCCCCAGTCTTCCCTCGTCTGTGGTGCGCTACCCATCAGCAGCCCTGCATACCCCAGGTGCAGCCCTGGGAATAACGTCCTCCCTGGTCCCACAGCTGCCCATCCTCATGCTAATGCCACATCTCCTTCTTGCTCCTGCCAATTTCAGCATTTCCTACTGTTGTTTTTCATTAACATGCTTTCAAGAAGGACCTAGATGTACTCTTCACTTCCTTTTACAGCCACCAAAACGCTGAACCGAGGGATAGCAGAGTTCATTGTGATGGCGGCAGATGCGGAGCCCTTGGAGATCATCCTGCACCTCCCTCTTCTGTGTGAGGACAAGAATGTACCTTATGTGTTTGTGCGCTCCAAGCAAGCCCTGGGCCGGGCTTGTGGTGTTTCCCGGCCTGTCATTGCCTGCTCCATCACCATCAAGGAGGGGTCACAGCTAAAGCCTCAGATCCAATCTGTCCAGCAAGCTATAGAAAGACTTTTGGTCTAAATGTCCGTGAGTTTAAGTGTGTGTGGAGTAGGAAAGTTGAAGTTGGAGGGAATTAATGTCTAGCTTCCGTTGAGGTGATAGTTTTGATATCAGTGTTTCATTTAAAACACCACATTTTTGTTTTAATAGTGGCTTCATTCTTAGTGTTTCTGCCTCTCCTCCCCCCTTTTTTCTATTATTCCACTCCAGCACATTCATTCTCATTACATTACTTCTTGAAAAGTGATTGTATAACTGTATTTCCTGTTTGATCTTTAAATGAAAGAAAGAGTGCTGCGCCGCCCCCCCCCACCCCCTTACCTCCATGTCTGCCTGCTCAGGGCTTTTTTAACCCACCCAGTAACTTCCTTTGCGTTACGGTATTTCTGTTAAGCTTCAGCCTCTAACAAGTGTGGTTAACTCTGTGTTGCTGAGTGGTTTAGTCTACTGAGGGTAAGGCATGTCGGTTCCCCACACAGCGTGCGCGTGCAGACTGCTGGAGCTCTTGTCAAGTGATGAAGCAGCGTAGACCAGGTGTCAGGCAGGTAGCTGCGTAGCAGCGGACGGAGCCAAGAGCAGTATGCATAGCACAACCCTTTTTCTTCTGGAAACCAGACAAGAGACTTCTGTAAGGTGTACGACAGCAGTACACAAGGGGGGAAAAAATCTCTTATCTCACTTATTTTTAAAATACTGACTTTTTTTTTTAAAAAAAATAAATAAATAAATAAATAAATAAAACTGCTGGCAAAGCTAAATCTAGGAATGTCCATAATTCTCATTCCCTTGGGAAAGCATTACAGCTGTCTGGTGTTCTTACTTTTAAAGCTGAACTGCTCAGACTTTGCCTAAAGGCTGTTGCAGTGTAGTAGTTCTTTCTCCTTTGGTTTTCTTTGCGTGGATGTATCAACGAGCTTGGGCTTCCTAAGGGTATTTTGGTACAAAACACATGGTAGAGAGCAGCCTGCTCTGGCTGACAAGCACCCTACATAGTTCATGCTTTTAGGGAAGCTGCTGTATTGTAGTCACCTGGCTAAAGATGGACCCTTTAAGTCATGGCCAAGGCAACAGAGAACAAGTAATTTTTTGGATAAAACAACTTATGTCTCAAGAAGAGAATGTTGGATGATCTCACATCTGGAAAAGCATGAAGCACCACCAGCGTTCAGGATTAGCAGTGGCTTTATGGAGCCAGCTTTAGTTAAAAGCATATTGTATAATTAATCCCTAATTAATCCCCTTACTGCTCTGAGCAGAAGTCTCAACTTCTGTGTTGGAATGGGTCATATCAAAGCTGTCTTCTATTGCAGGATGCCAAAGCAACTCTAGTGTGGAAAGACCAATATGTACGATAGCAGAAGGGAAAATAAATTCTCCTCTAGTGTTCCCACAGCAGCACTCGTTTCATACCTTTAGTAAATACATCCCAAGCATATGAAAGACTGAGGACAAATCATGTCTGTATATCTTTGTAAATGGTTGATGACTAATATCCTTGGCTGAGGTGAACTTAATACAAAAATTTTAGAGACCTTTCATTTTTATGAAGTTTAGAAAGGCTGCTATTCCCTTCTACTGATCTAGTTGTGTTTAAAACCACAGCTTTGCAGAGAAATTGCCCTGTTGCACCATGCTAAGACAGCTGATGTAAGAACGCATGTAAGGAGCAGAAATAAAGGATTCTTGAGCAAGCAAAACTGTCTAATTTTCTGCTCTGAAGCCTTCCATCACCATCCCTATTAAACTCCTGCTTAATGCAATAGCCTACTATTAAAAACTAAAAAAAAAAAAAAGGTGAGGAGGAAGATGTAATAACCTAGACAAAACATGCCACAATCACCCAAAGCCTGGAACGTATATTGGGCCCGGGGGTTAGCACGCCAGGAGAGAAGTTAACAAGGGCATTTGGGGAACAAAAAGTCACAGAATTGACAACAGGATAGTCTACTTTATTGTCTTCAAGTCTTGCTAAGACAAGCATTTACAGTAACTTCTTTGCCAAAGGGCAAAGTAAATCGATTGCTTTGACAAACCTTCATTAAAAATAACTACCGTAACACAGGGTGACTGAAAGTGTAACAGGCATCGTAGCTTCAGTACTGGAGAGCTTGACGTGGGCTCTCTGCTCTTTGCAGAGGAGTGGAGGTGGCAGCAAGCAGGGCCCTGGCACGGCCAGGGTGTTCATGGGGTCAAGCGAGAGCTCACAGCTGGCTCCAATGCACGTGCCGCACTACGGCACCAGCACTGCCTTAACAGATGACATATTCTTCCGTAAGTTGCCTAATGGTTTGCGTGCTAAACACCGGAATCCCTGAACACAAAAAACGCTGCAGAACAAAATGGATAGATACCTCATGTATCCCATGTTTGCATCCCATAGAAAGTTACAGTTTAGCTACTCCTAGAGCAAAGACAAGGACTATTTATTTGTTTTAGCCATCTTGCACTGCAAGGCAGGTGGGGCATGCTAGGGGTGGAAGTTTAAAAACCCAGATGCAGCCTCCATCACTGATCAACAAAATACTGGAAGAAACAAGGGCTACTTTCCACAGCTTGCTATTTTTAAAGCACAGATTTGAGAACAGAAGCCTGCACAACAGTCTGACTCATACTGACTACAGAGGTGGAAAAGCTCTATGCCATCTCAGAAATTTAACTGGGTAAGGAATGTGACTTTTTTTTTTTCTTCCTTTTTTAAACCAGCTTTTGCTATTAATATTTAAAGGTGGAAAACCTGGCTGTGCAGCTTTGTGAAGTGCTGGCGTTTTGCCCAAAGGATTTGGTACTGCTTCCCAGTAATGACTTTCTCCTTTATAATCTGCTGGTAATCATTATAATGCCAATGGTGGAAAAGAACCCAATTTAATTACAAGTACTGATCCTGACTGGCTGCTTTGGAAAGTAGGAGAGTAATACACCACATTTATACCCTGACCTGCTGCTTGAATTCACGTGATGCTGTTAACCAAGATCATTCCGTTTACTTACTCACGCTGCAGTGAGTTTTGCTGTCTTTATGATGCAAAGATGGTACAGCCAGTGTTACAAAGAAGTCCAAAATAACTTTTATTAAGAAACCAGGAAGGCACAACTGTTCACTTGCAAATGGGTCACCTGAGTTAGCGGGGAATTTAATTCTGCCTGTGGCTACTGTGAACAGAATCCAACTTTGCAGAGAAGTTGCACAACTAAGAGTAAAAAGTTTCTCCACTGCTAGATTCAGCCACATTTAGTCGCCTTCTCCTCCACAGCCAGATTAAACAGACACAGCATCCATGTAAGACAACCAGAACTTTAAGCAGACGGAAGTCAACCAGGGTCTTCTGCTCCTGCTTAGTGCTCATTAAAGTACTCAGTTAGCGCATCCATGAGTTCCTGCTTCTTCGTCCCACCCTTCAGCCTGTAAAGCCTGCACGCGTCCTTCAGAACAGGTACAGTGAGCTTGCCTAGAGTGCCATTCTGCACATGACTCCGCAGCTCATCTTTTGAGATTTCTACCTTGGGCCTCTTCTCAGTTTGACCATCGGAAGCTAGAAAGATAAATTTGAGATCACCATGATTTTAAAGTTTCTTAATAGAAAGACATAAATGGTTCTTATCCATACCACAGTTAATGGCCATTAGCACATGGTACTTTAACAGCTACCTACACACTTGCAGACCTAGTTTCCACATTTTGTTTCAAGAAGTAGGTATCACTCACTACATAAGTCATGTAGTATTTCATTGATAGGAGTGATCTCAAACTCAATCATGAAACTTTGTGTTCTGATGGAAAGAGCACTTCCAAATGAAACTTTTAAGGGATTCTCATCAAGGCAGCAGAATGCAGTGATTCCACAGGGAGCTCAGCTAACTGACAGTCCCACTTTATGCAAAGTTTCATAGACTCCCGAACTACACATGTTCTTCAGCATTACTTAGACATTTCGCCCCGAAGATGACCCTGGACTTGCTAAACAGCCCATGCATAAAAGTCTGCTTCCTGACCAACATACACTGAAAGCATGAACAATTTTTTTTCTCTGTAAAAAAAAAAAAAAAAAAGTTATTAAAAAAATATATATATACACATATATTTTGCAATCATTTACCCACATTGCTTCCTATACTTGACTATGCAGTTTCTCATTGAAGCAGTTTTCCAACTCGATACCACAATATCCTCTAGTCCCTAAGAATCACCACTGGATATAAATCCACTCCCTTGTGGAGATGAGTAGACAGAGTTGTTGCACAAGCAGTTTCTATAAACTATGAGACAAACGGAAAACACAGAAGCTTCTAAATAGAATACAGACACCATGTTGTGTGTCTGCGCCATCGTTACTTACCTTGTTTTCGCTTTACAGCCTTCCCATCAGGATTGTAGTCAGGGGGATAGACCAGCTCCTTAAACTCCTCCACCAGGTTGCCCAGCCTGCGGTTCATCTCTTCAGCCTTTGGCACTGGCAAAAGAGAAAAATTTCCCCTTTCAAAAACAGAGCGATCACATGGAAGTCTAAACAAGGCCATCACCAGATACAATTGTGCTTCTTTAATAACTAGCATGCAAGCATCTGGCAAGCCTGCAAAATGCAAAGACCTATGTTATGATACTCAGAATTGAGACATGTACAGCTTTTGGTAATACCAAAAGTCTGTATTATACATATGTAATGGACTCGTACCTATCCCTGAACAGGAAATATATATGCAGAACAAAACTGACACGGTGGAAGTGATGTAGAAGATCTCCCACCTGGTTGCAGTTATCTAAGTCTAATCTCAGCCATTTAAAATACAACAGGTTACTATCTATGGTTGCAAGCAGTTTGAGGCAGAACAGCTTGTTTCTATCGTGTATTTGTATGATACCTAGCACAGGACCTAGATTATTGATTAGGTATCACTTCAGAAGAGACAAATAGCTACTCTAACACTATTAGAATCATAGAATAATAGAATGGTCTGGGTTGGAAGGGACCCCAAGGATCACAGAGTTCCAACCTCCCTGCCACAGGCAGGGACACCAACCTCCAGACCTGGATCTACACAAGGTTGCCCAGGGCCCTGTCCAACCTGGCCTTGAACACCTCCAGGCATGGGGCATCCACCACCTCTCTGGGCAGCCTGTTCCAGCACCTATTCCTGGAGTACAATGTAATTTTTAAAAAGGAACTTCCCCCTCAGGAGTAGGTTTCTACCCTTTGACAGATGTTCTCCTATGGAAACTCTGAAAGCCACAAGGTGGCAAGCTTACCTCCCAGCAGGCTAGTTCTCTCCTGCCCATTCATCAGACTGAAATATTCATTAGACTCTTGACAAGAGGAATTTCAGAGAAAACATTTGTCATCATAGAAAAAAGGTAATTCAATTTTAATTTTGGAGGGTAAAGTGAACACTTTTTCTTTTGTCTTAAAAGTGACAGTGTTAGAAAGTAAGGTTTTCAGTATTTCAGAATGGACACATCTAGAATTCTGTATCTTGAAACTGAACTTGGCACACAACTGAAATATTTTTTAAAAGACATTTGTGTTTGTAGCAGCACATCTCTGACTTAGAATGAAGTCAAGAACCCTCTACCCCACCTCCCTTAGTGCCCACCAATAATTCTCACTTGTAAGATCCTCAGCTTGTTCTGGTTCCATCATATCCAGTGCCAAGGCCTCCAGATTCCTGAAGTGCTGCTGCAAAACTGGGTTCTCAAAGCTGTCAGTCCTGTCAAGAATACCCCAAAATATCAACGCATGCTGCCACAAAGACAGACACAGAAGATCTACCGCTCACTTATTTCAAAGTAAAACCTCCCTCTTTCCCACACAACAGTCCATCTCATCAGAATAACTGCTTTTCTTCTTTTCAATTTACTTGCTGAATTGCTATCCTGTCATGCATCAACTGCATTAGAAAGCTGTGTAAGATAAATGGAGACAGTGGCACTCTACTTTAATAAGTTATGCTACTTTCCACCTACCTAGGAAAAGATCTCCCATCAAAAGCACTTCCTGAAATTTATCCCAGCTATAATTAAAAGAGCCTAACTATTCTTTCTAAAGTGCTCTAATTTAAACGATCCAGGTCTGATCTCCAAGAGATTAGCAGAACCACAATAAAATGTGACACCTCTGCAACTAATGACAACAGCCTGGAGAACAAGAGCAATTCTATGAAGAATTCCAGAACGAGCTACATAAAGCACGTGGCACCTGGGTATGCAGAATGATTAAGAATAAAGGTTGGACAAAGCTACTGCAAAGGGAAGCAATTTGCATCAAAATGCATCAAATTCTCATCTTGTGGACACCACAGCTGCACAATGTATGCAACCGAGCAAGCATCACCATTGTGCTTTTTTCCCCGTGCCACCCGCACCCTGCCCCCCACACATTATTTATCTCCACGCACCTGTATTTGAATCGGAGTTTTTGAATTATTTCCTTCATTTTGTCTACCTGCTCTCGACTGGCTGGCACCTTTTCTGTAAAATCAACATTCCGTTTGTCATCTGCGTATGGCAGGAAAATGATGTGGAAACCTACCCAGAAGAGAAAGAGCAAGGGAACAGTTAGGCAGAACCATGGCCTCAAAACCATAATTTATGGGAAATACAAAGATGCTCATTAGCTAGGTCTGATGACTCCCCAAACTAGCTAGCTATTTTGTTGTAAACAGCAGCATAACACATAATACCTCCTAGTACCTACAACATGACACTCGATCCCACTCTCAATGTATATAACCATCATCACTAATGGCTTTTTGAAAGATTTGAACTAAATGCATAGCTAAGAGCTGGAAACTTGTGACTTGCTTTTTATGCAGGAGATCAACTTGTCTACCTTCCCCATGTCTCACTGCATATGAGCTTGAAATAAACTTGCTTGAAAATTAAGTTAATGCCCACGTAACTTCAGAAATGCATTATTTTGTCTACAAGAAGCATTATTCCCCTACTTTACATCCTCTCAGCAGAGGATTTTCCAGTTAAAGAGGTGAGAAAGTGCAAAATGGGAAGAGTGTGCCTTTGCTCCCTAATCATTCCCCACTCAGCTGATACGGTGTGAGGCTCAGTACATGAGATTATTTACCTAATGCTTTAAAATGCCAATAAAATTCAGGGAAAGACGTTCCATCTAGTCAAAAAAACCCACCACCAAAAAACAACCACAATCCAAAAAAAGGCTTTTAATTTCTAGGTCAGTTACTCGAATCTGCTAAAAAAGAGGTAGGAGGTGGGAAAAATACTATAGCTGTGTTACACCCGAGCAAGCACCTATGCAACTAGGGTTTTAAAACAGATTCAATATCAGATATTTACAGTGACAAAACTGAAGAATAGGGATGTTAGAAAGCACTCTCCCCAGTTTTAAGGGGAGCAGCACTAAGAGTATTTTCACGCAATACAGGACACTCGTGCTGACCGCATCCAATCGCGCTGGAAAAGGCAGCATCTCTTCCCATACCTGGTGGGGCCAGCTGCACTTTCTGCTCATCCACCTCTTCCTCCTGAGGAACAAGGGCCACAAAGCGAGGAGGAGTGTTCCGGCGGGAGGTGTATCTGCACAGTGCCATCATCTCCCTCTCCAAGCACTTCATCAATAAGGCATTAAATAGCGTTGTACTCCCTGCAGAGTAAAGACTGTATTAGTCAGATTGACAGCTTTGTTCCTTTGTTCAGGAATGTAACCTGAGGTATTAATTTCAAAACCTGTGACTCCTTGGAAATACTCGCAGTATTCCAAATGTAAAAAGCAACTTTTGAAAGGAAGAGACCTCAAAAATTACAATATTAGTGTCTCTCCAGACCAGAGCAGTGATTGTTCTGGTAAAATAACTGAAATCACTAGCGTCTGAACAATGAAATATGGTTAAAAATTGGAAATGGGTACCTACAAAGCCTCTTTCTGGTCTGGTGAGACATCATAGGACAGAAGTAACACACTAAGAATTCAAGAATTCAGACAGCAATGTTCCTCTCTTGAGCACACCTTTGCTTTGTATTTTACCAGATACAGTGGTCAGGAAAAAATGACATGTAAGTGAAGTGTTTAATTCAGGAAACTGCTAAGCTGGAGAAGCTAGTGTAAAGGTTCTGCTTTAGCCAGACAATGCAAAGTGTCTAGTCGTAACTCAGCCCTCTTTATCTGCTGGTAGATAGAGGAGCTGGAGTTTTTTCCTTATTGCAGCTTGGGATGGTTTACTACTGTATTTCTAGGTGAGCAGACTTAGATACACACACAGAAAGGGGAAAAAAAAGCAGTCCTAAGTGTCCCCTCCTCCTCTCTTTACAAGACTGTAAAGTGTTGTTAATTACCATACTCCTCTTTCCACTCCTAGCTGCTATGGACTTAAAAACAGCAATTATCTTCACTGGGTTTTGGGTTGTGTGGTTTTTTGTTGTTTGTTTGTTTGTTTTTTTTGTTTTACCACAAGAAGTACCTTCTTGTCAGGTACTAGACTACATCTGCTTAGTTTGATAGCTGCTTGTCATGGTGGATGAAACATGAAGCCCAATCATCTCTTCTGCTATCGAAGAAAACAAGAATTAACTGCAGCTGAGAGGGGCAGTAACAGTTAGCTCTATCCTTTTTAACATTATAAAGTTTTTAAGTTAGACAAAGATTTTACACTCAATGATCCCCTCTCAAACAGCCTATGAATCAGCTGGTTACCCTAATGCAAGGTGGTGAATCTGCTCTTCCCACCTTTACTTACCACTTACTAGGGACTCCTCAGGGTAGATGAACTGGGAGGGCCTGATGTGGTGGTGCTGTTTTAGCATTGAAAGTGGTTTGAAGCCAATCAGAAACAAGCCTGGAGAATCAAACCGTTTTAATTCTTCTGTTTCCTCTTTTTCCAGCACAATCTGGCAGTTTCCATATGTCTAAACCAGGAAAGAACAGATAGTAGTGCTGCCAGCATAAAAAAAAAAAATGGGGGAAGGGAGAATGCAATTGCTGTCTTCAGCTCCTGGAGAGGGGATTGCAGGCAAGACAGAGCAAGCTCTCATCATTAGTGCACACTGAAATGGCAAGTCACAGTCTGTGAAGTTATCCCAAGGGAAATTCCACATGGATATTAGAAAAACACACTTTCCTAAGGATGAAAGAAGGAACAATTTCCTGACAAAAAAGTGAAGGAGTGATTTAGGAGAGGAGAGGGTGCCCCGGAGCAGGAAGTATGGGAGACAAAACAAGAGGACAGGGAAGCCTGGTCAAGGGGCCCAGGGATGGCACAACCTTGTTTGAGTCCTTGAATTTGTAAGGGCATGAGCATCCCGGAGAGGGTAAACAGAACTCTGCACACAGCACCAGTCACACCCCAGGGCTGCAGTCACCCCCTACTCACAGAACCCCTTCCCCACAGAGCAGGTGTAGTAAAACAAATGTCTTTACTTAAAGACACAGCGCACATGTAAGGGCCAATGGGCACGAAGGCAACTGAAAATACTGACAACAGTTGCTCAAAGTGTATAAATGTTAACCCTGTGTTAGCCGGGGTGTGCTAGCTTTGTGGAATTACCACCTAGCACCCACCTTTGCGCAAACATGAATTAAAATACCTCTACTCTGTGTGTATATTGGCGTTTTGCACACCGGGTGAACGACCCCACTTGAGGGACAATGCTAAGACAATGGTTAAGCCCTGGCACAGAAAGGCTGTCACATCTCATCCTTGAAGTTCTTCAGAGCTGCCCAAACAAACCCTCAGCGGCCTGATCTGGTTCTGTGAGTCTTGCTCTGGGCTGGGTTGGACCAGACCTTTTCAGAGGTCCTGTCTGATTCTAAATTTGCTTCAGCCAATGCCCGTCAGCTGCCTGCTCCTGCCAGAAACAGTGACCCAGAAACAACCTTTTGAAGCATCACTCGTAAGTCACAAAAATGAGAAGATATTGTTATCCAGCTGCTGAAGTTAGACATCAGGGCTTAATGCTCAGCTTTCTGTTCATCTGCTGTACTTTATTTCAAGAAACTAATGTCCAGTACAAATAAACTTAATATTTAATCTTAAGACAACAACTTTAAGAGACTTTGGCACAGAGGACACACAAAGTGCTCTTGTGACAGTATACCTAGCAACTGCATATCCTGCTTTTAAATAAAGCTGTGCCTAAACAGAGTATGACATTCAACCTACATCAGCCAAACGACCAAGCAGGAAGGCAAAGCAAAGAACAAAGTACAATAACCAAAGGTAACATGCTTTTTTTGTTGTTGTTGTTTGGAAAAGAGCTCCACTCCCTCCCGTGATTCACACTTATTTACTTAATAAAATGGACAAAATCTGTTCCTAATGAATCAAAAGATAGCACCAGCAGTGCTAGCACAAGGCCAGATAAGGTCAGGCTCTGACAAACTGGTTTCCTCTTACAGAAAGACAGACTCTGGTCGAGAGTCATGCCAGAGAAACAACCCACTCTCACTCTTCCTAGCTTACAAAGTGACCAGGCTATCCCCAGGGGCATACAGGTGTAAATATTTCTGCATCTCATCTTGCAAGCAAAATACAAACAAAAGCAGCAAGAGGATCAGCATCTCCCCCCACATCACAGTGACGGGTAAAAGCAGGACATAATAAATACATTACCTGAGCCCTTTTTGTGTCACTAGGCAGGAGTAAGCTGCCTGTTTTTCCATTAAACATCCTTGTTTTTGTTTTGACTGGTTCATTAGTTTCCCGATAAAGCTTCACTGGATATGGCTTATGAGCTTTTTGAATGAGGTTGTAAACACCAACGGAAAGTGACAGATCTTTGTTCAGATACAGATTTAACCTGTGTAAAAAAGCAGACACAGACTTGAGACTTCCAAAAGATCACTTTTGCAAAATAAAGTCACCTCCTCAGATAACTTGTTTTCTCTGACCTCCGCCTATTCTCCTCTCCCAAAATCACATGTATCTCTGGAA
>JMFS01052158.1:0-18578 GCA_000699545.1 Podiceps cristatus | reverse complement strand
CCGTCGGCCGAGGAGCGGCCTCGGGTCCCTGAGCCCCGGCGTAGGGGTCGGTGCTGGCGGAAGGCGGATAGTTTCTGGTGGCTTTTCAAAACGAACAGTCTGTTTGTTCTAATAAAAAAAGGTAACTTTGCCGTTTCCTCAAAGAGAGCTTCCGTCACGGTAGGTTGGCACGGCGCTGCTCCGTCCCCAGCCAGTGAGTCAAAGGGGAAAAGTCTAGTGCACCACTACGCTTGGGAACTTTCCGGTATGGCCCTTGTCTTGGGCTTACAGCGCAGTCATTGCCTGGTAGCGCGTGGAGTCCTGAAGTAGGACGTTTGGTTTTGGTTGCTGTCGTATTGGATACTGCCAGGGACAAAAATTCACATTAAACGGGAGGAGGTTTTGTTTGATTTGGGGAAGAAGTATTGTACCCTCGCGTTGGAGGTGGAAGTCTGTTGCAGACTTCTGACTAGTAAATCCTACCCCTCATGGGAAGTTCTTTGCAAACATATGAGGTTGTAAAAATAGTCGCTGAAATGGGGGCAGGTATTTCAGCTGTGATAAGCTAGGTTTTTAGTCTTTCCTCTTAGTAAATACCATCATTGCTAAAATCTGTGGTCATATTTCTTTATGTCAGGAATCCGTGTAGCTGAGGAATTTCAGAAATAGGATGGCTGACAGGTCTCAAAATATATCAGATGCTTTTACAGATGAGGAAACTTTAGAGAGGCTCTAATCTGGCTATGCCAGAAACTGGAAAGGTTTTTCTCATTTCATTCTGCATAAAGGTTGTGTCATGAGCTGTAGCATGCGGGCTTGTCTTTATTTGAAGTAAACAATGGTAACGGTTTTGCTCTGATGGGTTTAATGCCGGTTAGAATACTGATGTGTTAACTGTTCTTGTTTATTCCCATTTTCTATTTCATCTCTCTCATCTTCATTATGAAGCTGGATAGATTTATATGTTAATAGTCTTATCACTGATGCTTTTCTTTATTGTGTTTCCACTGTGTAAATAAAAAAGCTCTTCTGTGCCTAAAGTAAATGATTACCTTCTAAAGTATGTTGCATTGTATATGCTGCTCAAGTTTAGCTAGTAATTTAGCAGGATTCCAGTTACTGGACCTTTTCTGCTTGAGACTCGGAAAAATATTAAATGGTCAAAATAGTTAATCAGTGTTGAATTTAATAGTCCTTGAGTATGAAGAATAGATGAAATAAAGCTTTCAAACTAGCCAGAAAAATGGCCAATGCAGTAATGAAATGAAGGTCCATCTTTAGCTAATGTAGGAGTTTAGTATGGCATTGAGTTAAAAGGCAATTACAGATACAGTTAAATTCTGGTTCAAAGCCAGTTGTGCTAACATCCCCCTCTGCTGTTTCTAGAAAACATTTCCATTCAGTTACTCTGCAGAACATTTTATGTACATTGTGCTATCAGAAGACTTTGGTGGATATAAATGCTGTTATTTTAAGCTAACATTGTAGCCAGTAATTTTCTACAATTTAGATATGGAGTAATATTGGATACAAAATATTTGTGACATAAATTGTATTTATGTCACACATACAAGCACACTCATATATAGGATGTAAAATACTCATCTATCCATCCCAAATGCAGTGTGTATTGGATAATAATACTTATATAAAATATGAGAATAAGAAGCATTTAATGCATGTGTATTTTCTTTGATTTTATGTACCTGTAATCTGATTGCTTAAACTAGTGTTTTCTTCTGGTGAGAGGAGCTAGTCTTTATTCAGCCCCATGAACACCAGCAGGACTGATGAATAGATATTTTCTGTATAGCAGCACAAAACTGCTCAGCTAATTTGGTGCTGAATTTTCTATAGCAGACTCTAAAAATGAAAAATGCCCCAACCAACCAAACCTCAAACCAGAAGGAAAAAAACCAACTGCAAACCAAACAAAACCTCAGAAAACAAGTGAGTAGCTAAATAATCCAGGTTCATTCATGTGCTGCCTGATGGCTTTCCCCTTTAGTCTCAGCTTTTTTATATCCACATTCCGTACGTCCCTTCTCTGTCATGATACACAGTTACTGTGCAGCTTTAATTTCAAGTTGAGTTGTAACAGCAGGTCTGGAACTGGAAGAGAAGAGGTCGCTGGAGGTGCTGGGAAAACTGGGAAGGCAAAGATTTCCCTATGGTGAGCCATGAGTGGTCTGCAGAGACCATCTTTCCCCAGGTTTTTTTCCCTCAGACCTCACAGGCTTCCTCTTAGACCCTCCTCGGGAGCTCTGCGTCCTACACATGCACCTGTATGGAGCTGATCAGGCCCCCGTGTCCTCAGGTGTGGAAAGGAGAGAAGTTGGGGGTGCTAAGGCGTGAGGCTTGAGAGATGGGTTGATTTGTTAGAGAGCATGCCGGCACTGCATGGAAATCTCCCTGCATCCCCGAGGCACCATGGCGCGAAAGGTTCGCTGGATACTGGTGCTCTTGTCTCCGTCCAAACCAATGCATCGCTGCTTTGGGGAGCACTTCAAACGCTCTTCTATCTCCCCAGATGCTCAGTTCATCTAGTATGTCAGGATCCGTGCAGGGGTGCTACCGCAGCAGTGTGTTTCTGGTGCGAGGGCTCAACTCAAACACCTGTTTGTGGGGCTTTGTTGTTCTGAGTGAGGAGATGTCACTGCGTTTGCTCCAAGCAGGGTTATTTTAGTATATCAGTATCCTTGTTTGCCCCTTCCTTGCTTCAGAGCCCCCCTTCTATGCCTACCTTAAAAAGTCCTTAGCTCAGCCTGTCTTTGTTCTTCCTACAAGTCATGTGCTGAAAGGGAGGTTATCCAACAGCTCAACAAAAACAGAATTTTGTTAATGGAAATTGGCCGGTCTTACTGAAATGAAGTAGTGGAGACATGGTCAACAGTGTTGGCTCACCTTGGCAATAACTGATACCCTGGGTGAAGGAGAATAACCTGCGTTAATGTTTTAAGCATCAGAGCGCAGGTGTGCCTGTGGAGTTTAGCATTTGTGAGAGCACTTTGTCGTGAAGAAGACTCTCTTCCAAGGGGTGGCAATCAGTGGTATTTCAACAAGTATTTTTAGATGTCTTCACGGTGGAAATTATGCGGAATACTTACGTCAACTAAAAAATCGTATTGTGCTATTTTTTAGAGGCTAAAACCATGTTTAAGATATGAAGTGGATAGGTGCTCTTTTGTGCATACTGCAGCGCAGTTCCTGGGGTTCTCCTGCCTGCTCTGTAATCGAGCAGTGCTCTGCAGTGTCTGTGCTGCTTCTGGCTTCCACCGCCATGATGATCACAAGCAGTCCCCTCATTTAGAGGACAGGAATTGTGCTCTGTGTTGAGTAAAAGGACTGTAATATAAGCCTGATGCAGTAAACCCCATTGTTTCAAAAATGACGTGAGAGTGTATGACAGGGTCTTTAAAATTCAGGGCATGTTTTCTCCCTCCCCAATTTTCTGCTTAAGATACTAAATCAAATCTTGTTATAAACTACCTAAAACACTTTTTGAAGTGACATCTGAGCAAATACTTTGAGAAGAAAAATGTTCCTGCAATTAATTTTGTTCAATATCCCTTCCAATCACGTTAAATGAAGGCATTTTATGGAACTCCTGTTTCAACTTTATAGCTGATCAAGTTTGACAGGAGTACAGAAAATAGTATTGGTATATCTTGTATGTTCACTGTGGGACTGCTTGAGATCACTTAAGGTACATGGTTATTAATTTTAAGAATGCATCTAGGTATACTTTGGTCTTGATTAAAAAAAAAAAAAAAAGGTGTTATGCCTTCCACAGTTGTGCTACCTCTGTGCTTAACACGGTAGCCCAGTTATGTGGAGGAAGGAGAGGCTATTTTTATTTTCTGCTCTTCTGTCCACCTTCACAGTTCTTGACAGGGAAATTAGGTGAACTTTAGGTAGCATTTTAAAGGAAACATTAGGAAATGTTTTAAAACCCAGGAATCGAGGATAAAAAGAATGCAAGTATTTTGTGAATCCTGCCTCAGATACAAAACTGGTGTGTTCTCATGGAAGATGTTCTGACAACAAGCACCTGTCTCTGAGGTCTGCTCATCTCAAGCTGGAAGAGAATCATATTCTCAGGGAAGGGAGTGATACGGGCCTGTTCCTCAACTTTGTTGTGTTATGGTGGCTTAGCAATTTACATCTGATCAAACGAGGCCTCTTTAACAAAGGATAGGCTTCATACTGTTTCCTTTAACAGAGGACACGATCCATACTGTTGAAAATACAATTAGCTTGTATTTTCAACACAAAAGGCTGAGGGTAACTGTTCATTGTCTTTAAGCTCTGGTGTAATAAGGCAAGAGGAATCTCTTCCTTGAGCTTAGGTGGGTCCTTGGAAACTGAAGAAGGTAGGAGCTGGAGACATAGTGCTTGCATATAGCTGACTGGTTTGTAAACTTCGGGATGCCAGGAAAGTTTGAGATTGGACACCTTGTGCAAAGGCTTTCTGTCCGTCTTTATCTGTTTTCTCACTTGTGTCATATGCCTCCTGAAAAGTTAAACTGAATGGCCGAAGACCATGGATGGTTCCTGTAAGGATGTGCTTACAGTGGCAGCCCTCAGAATCAGGGCTGGGTGTTGGGGCCGAACGTTTGGAGAGGTGCATGGAAGATCATCTCTACTCCAGTGAAGGCATTGCCTACACTTACTGTGGAGTCCAGACAGGTATCTAGGGAGTGAACAATTGGGACATTTGGTCTGTTATGCTATGCAAAGCACACTGTAGTTGCTTACATTGAAGGTGAAGAAGTCATGAATAACAGTGGTAAGGACAAAAATGGAAGGAAACATCAGCATATCTTAGCTGCTGACATAAGAAGCTGGCCTAACTAGCTGCCTTCTGGTTCTCCAGTAGCATCTGAAAATATAGCTAAATCTCAAATTGGAAAATGCTAATAATAAAAAATACCACTTGTTATTAGGATTAATGTATGTATTTTTGTCCTTGTCAGGGCTTCTGCCTCTCTTCACCTCAGTCTGACTGAACTGCATCTTGGACAGTTGGTCTTTCTGTTTGCTGAACTGAACGCTGGAGAAGACAATTTCCAGGTGGGATAAGATGACAGTCTAGAGCTGGTTTTCATCAGCATGCAAAGGACACAGGCGCTGTGTCAGTTTTTTCATTCTTCCTCTTAAAACCAGCTGGGACCAGAAGGCTCTAACACAGGGATGGAAAGGAGGCAACAATTGCTCCCTAGTGCCCTTTTAGCATGAAAGGAACTGAGAACAAGCAAAAAGCTTCTACATCTCTTGTGATCTGCACAGTCAAGTTAACAGCATTTTATGACCTGCAGTATTAAAAGAATTTGGTAAATGTTGCAGAATCTTCATGAAGATACAATTGTCACTGATTGCTGGGAGGTGATTGTCTACTGTGTCCTGGTCATAACAGGTTTTTTCCCCTTATAGAAAGAAAATGTGAGATACTGGCTGCAAATAAACAATTTCTGTTTTTTTGCACAGGCAAAACAGTTTTTGCTAGTGTTCATCAAAAATGGAGTTAGGTTTGCCAGCAGTGAGTGATGACACTGATAGGTCAGCAAACATGCTAGCTTCCCTCAAAGAACAGCAACATGTAGAGTTTGAAGCACTAACTTTTGCCACTGATGGGCTTTTGCGGATATCTGGGAGCCATGAAGGGTATAAGCATTAACCACAGGTTCTTGGTTGGAGTTTCATATGCACTGAAACATTAGAGACAGACATAACCTGGAATGCAGACACTTCAGTGTTAGATCCTTCAGTAATTTAGATGTAGACGACTTCTTTTGATTCTCGGCACACATCTATGTTGCTGCTATGGGTTGTTTTCTGTATGATTGAAGATTACCTGAGCTGCCACTGCTCAAGATGACCATGAAGCTGTCAAGACCGTATTGCACTAAAGTGGCTGCAGTAGGCAAGGCTTGATGGTACGCCTTCTCCACATTGCGCATGTCTGAGCCCTGTGTGAAGGATGCACTGAGTCAGCAATTGTCTGTAAGGGTCTTACAGTTGTGACTGTGAAATTCTGTGGTTTTCGAATGTTTTTCCTAAACTGTTTGGATTTGTGCATGTTTAAATGTTGGAGTATGGTCCATCCTGACTTAAAGACTAACAAGACGTGTCAGCATCCGATGCAGGTTGGCACAGGGTGACCACCTGCTCAGCGTTTCAGTCTGACAGGGTAAGCATGACACCCTGTAAGATTCAGGGTACAATAGTAACATTTATCATAGAATCATAGAGTTGTTTAGGTTGGATATCAAGTCCAATTCTATTTATGTTGGATACAAGTAATCTTGATTACTGTATCACCCTACTGATTCTTCTTTCTGTCGTCTTCCTGCCAGCACAGGCTGTGCTGGGTGGCTGGGCGACACAAACCGTTCTGTCATGTCCTCTGGTACAGGGTGCCCAGGTTTTATGTCTCTGAATGAGGCTGATGATCTGATGTTTTGTTAAAAAGTCATTATGAGTGCTAATTCTGCTTTTCACTGATTCTGCATCACGAGTTAGAAGCAATGTTCTTTGCTTACCATTGAAATATTTTAAAGAGAACATGTGAAGGAAAAAAAGTAAGTAGGGGCTGATGGCTTTGATGCTGATGTGTATTTCACATGGAATTTTGTTGTCTTCTCTCTGGAAATTACCCCAGGAATTGAGGAAGACAGGCGTGACTGACACAATCTTGATCTTTTTTTGTGCCTTATTTAATTTCTTGTTACCAACAAAAATCACCACTGAGAAGAATCTGCTACTGTGCAGGGAAAGCTGCAGAGAATATTTTAATAGTTTTACTGTCCTCTTTACATACTGGGATCATGCAGACATTTAGGGAGTTCCACAGTTGTCGCACTAAAGTTTAACTCCCCCCCCCCCCCAACATAATTTCTTTATTCTCTGAAATACAGTTAAAGATAGACATCTAATGATGGCAGTTTAAAAATAACTGTCAATGTAACTTACTCATATTTTTTTTTTTTACCAGTGGGACGAGACTGAATTTTTAATGCCACCATTTTGTGGGGTGCTAATTGAGTATTGTGTAACTGAATACAAGCATTTCTTTATTAGCAAAAAGCATTTTGAACATTGTAAAGTATTGCCAGAATGTGTCCTTCCAATAAGCATCTTTCCTAAGAAGGCAGGCACTACATAAAATGCTTATTTTTGTTTAGTGAGCCACACTGTGTAGTGCAGCACTTTCTTTCTGAAGCAGTTTTTGGTAGGTGAATGTACAGTGAGACGTGATCTCTCCATCCTGCAATGTAAAGTGAATTAGACCCAACATATTTACATTTAAGAAACACAATGAAGAGCAACATATTGGAGCATGTGTTTAACTGAGCAAGATCTGAGATGATTTCTCATGTTTCAAGCTTTTTAGCAATTAGTAATTAACAAGGTATAGAAGTGATGCCAGGTTTTCTTCAGTTGCCTGTGATGGAGACCAGGTGTTCCGCAGGCCAACACTTGTTTGTCAGTTCAGCTTGTTTTACACTGGCTGAGACAATATTTGTGAGAACATTTTTTTTCAGGCAAAGAAATGAAGAACTATCTGGTACTGTGGTGTGTGTGGCAGGGTATAGGAATGACTAACGTGCCAAATCCTTTAGTAGTAGTCAAAAACGTCTGTGGGATAAATGTGTTCTGCATAGACAAGAAGAAAGAAGGTCCGTTTGTGTCTTTAGGGTGATTCAGAGCAATGGTGTTTGCTGATGGGAGGCCTTACTGAAAAGCTGTTATTGAAATAGGAGTAACACACCTGTGGACTGTTTGGATTATATTACTCTTTTCTATTTAGATTATTATCCCTTTGGACCAGATACTGTGTCATTTGTACTGCGATTGCAAAAAAAAGAGCTTCCCCTCTTCCATCTTTCACCATCGTTGCCAGCTCCTGGTCATTAAAGATCAGCAATGAGCTGGTGCTCCCAGGTGCTGCCTCTCACCTGAGAAGTTTCTTTGGCATCTGAGTGAAGCCAGCATGGTTCCAAGTGAGTTGCATGTCTCCCTGCTGTACTCTGCGTTCTCAAAATCTCTTTAAAGCATTAGTAGCTGGCAGAATTTTGTTCTCACTTGTGCCCACGCACCTCATGATGGGGATGGGACCTGAGTCTGAGATGAGGCTATTGTGAAATAAATAGACCATTTTGCTACTCTGAGCAAAATATTAGTTTCAGTGGCATTTTCAGTGAGGTATTTGGGTGGTTTTTCTGTTAGTGGATTATTTACACAACAGCTGTGCAGAAAGTAGAGTGGTAGTTACACAGAAAATACTCGAGGGAGTAAAATTTACTGCCTGGTAAATGGATGCAACTCTACTGGATTCTGGAGGTTAATTTACTTGTGCCAACAAATTTACTGAGCCCTTGTAGCTGTTAGTGGAGGCCCTTTCTTAGTCCAAGGTCTCTTCTGAAAAGTCAAAGAAAACTCTTGCCCAAAAATATGTTACCTCCTTCACATGTATCTGCCAGTTTTACTCTTTCGTATTTTTCCATTGTCTGGCGGTTTTGTAAACATTGCAGTGTTTTTTGAATGTGGTGAGAAGATTTGAGCCTGAGCCTTCTCAAAATACCTGATTTATTTGATATAACTTCCAGTTTTGTGAGGAACATACCTGTGATTTACTTGACCTTTTTTCTGTAATACTAACCTTTCCCAAACCAAACAAACAGTATATAAGATGTAGGCTTTAAGTAAACTGTGCTGTAAAAGGTTCTGCATGCATCATGATTTGGCAGGACCGAGGAAATGTCTCCTCTCTTACAGAAATATATTTTGAAATTACACTTTGTAATGCTTTTAACTTCACCTCTTACTAGGGCTCTTTGCAGAATGTGCAGGAGCCAGATAAACTTGCAGGATTTGCATGTCAAAAGTGAAGCGGTTGATGAAATGCTTTCAGCTGGAATGTTGGGCATCTGTACGGAGAGGGGAGAGAAAGAATGAAATGGATAATGTACACAGATAATTCAGTAGCTTTATACTTGTAGTTCTTGTGAGTCAGTAACTTAATTCGGGAATGTTGGTAGTAGCAACTCCCCCCACCCCCAGCAGAAAGTGTTAAAAAAACAGCTAGTGTTTTTTGTGTGTTCACATTTGCTTATTGAATAAACACATCTTGTAACTTCAGTTTCATGTTATCTTGATTTGAATATTATAAAGCTTCTGTATTCCCAAGCTTTCCTGTCATTACAGCTGCTGACAAAAATGATGCGCTAACTCAGGCTTTTCTTAGGGTCTCTCTTATTTTCTGTGTCTGAGTGTACTAACCCTAAAGTTTTTGACATTTCCTCTCTGCCTGAGATGTTGCTTTCACATATCACAGATTCAGACATGAGCTGGTACCTATATTTACGTGTTCCTTTAAAAACCCTTCAAAATCATGAATACTCTGTATTAGTTCATCATTTTGCTTAGACACATTTTAGATGTTTTCACTGCTAATTTTTAAAATATTTATTATGAACTGATTCTTGCTTTTGAGAACACTTTAATATGAAAAGAGCCTTAATTTTCAGATGACTTGCCCTCAGTCATTAAATACAAATTTTTCAAACCAAAGAAAAAGAGGAAAGTTTAGCTGCTGGCCCTGTGTTCTCTTTTCTGCTTTCGTCAAAGATCAGGGTAGTAGGTAAGTAGTGCTTGAAGACATAAAGTTTCTTTTTTGTAAAGTGATTGAAGTAATTTTAAAAAACACCACCTCTGAGAATTTTGTGATGACCTCCTCAGGTAGGTGGCTTAAATATAGGAAACATCCTTGTAGTTGAGCTATGGAGTCCCAGGTCTTCTGAAAACCTTGTCTTTAATACTTTGTTTCCCAGCTTATAATACACATCAGGCTAGTTTTGACATTTATTTCCTTTTCCATCACTCCTTGCATTTTTCTGATTTTACTAGTGTTGTCACTATTTGTTTCTGACCCTTTTTTTTTGTAGCTAGGCATATTGAGTTTTCCTTTAACTGCGAAGAAAGAAGTCAGCATAAAAACTAAAAATAGCATAATGGGCCTGTTCATTGAAACCGAACAACGCTTTGGTGTTTAGGCTGATACTTTGAAGAAAAGTATTGAAAAGTAGCCTTTAATTGACTTGTTTCAAGTGTTGCTTACTATTTCCTTAGTCTTACCTGCCTGTAATAATTGCATAAAGTGTCTTTTTGTAATCTGTATGGTTTTGCTTTCAATTATTAAAATGCAAATTCAGTATGTTTATGTGAAACTTCTAAATGTCCTAATTGGCACATTCTAAATTTTATGCAGTTATGTGAACACACTGTAATTTTTCTGGGGAGTTTATACTCAATTGTAGATTATTCCTACGCAATTAGGGGAATCAGGGTTGTAGTTACACACATTTAAGGGCTTGCAAGGTTAAAGGTAAGCGTTTTCATGATATTTAAAAATACACCTTTTGTGGCACACTGTACTAGTAAAGTAGAATACACGAGGAGCACAAGTGAAGGACCTTACTTGTTGTTCCAAAGTTGTGGTTTGTGGCAGTATTCTTTGAACAGAACAATTTTTATCGTGTTGTAATGAGTCTGGGTGTTCAAGTTCAAACACATAAATTATCTTATTTGCATGCGGATTCCAGTTGATAATCAAATAGTAGTCATTTTGCCTCAGTCGATAGCACACTAAAGAAACAAAAAACTTGTCCCGAATTGCTAATATGTCAGAGAGATCTGCTTATCAGCAGAATATGCATGTGGAAGGCTTGAGACAGCAAACTCCTGCATGGAGTCCCTAATCCAGCAAAGTACTTAAATATACACATTTTTCTGGATCAGGTCATGCCACGCAGTGAACTGTTAGGCTCAGACTGTATGAATGGGTAATGCAGAAGGTCCCAGTTCATTTGATGCTAAGCTTGAAAAGATCTCTAAGTCAAGGCCACTGGAACCTTTGCTGCTTGTGTTTACAGATACTTGAGAATGAATAATCCTTTTGAAGTCAATGTGCTTAAATTTAGGCTTATAACTCATGCTTAAGTGGATCAAAGGATAATTCTGAAACGAAACTGTTTATTTTCTTTAATTAAAAATCATTCTTGTGATATGTGGTAATATGTGTTTTGTAGGAGGAAGGGAAAGCCAGTAAAAGGGATGGAAAATACCATAAGTTTTTCTCCCTCCCTTTTTATTAAAAGCCTTTTTTTGCCAGAGAACATGTCAAATATATTTTTCTTTGGTGGTATATCTTTGCTTATTCCTCATGTTCTTTGTTGGGAGAGAAGTTGAATATCTTTTACTGCAAGATATTTTTTTTTTCTTTCTGGTGGAAAAACATCTTTTCCACTCATTGAAAAATGCTGCATTGTGAATTAAAGTACTGTACAAAAAATGTATACTCTGAGCAGGCAGTTTTATCACCAAAAATGACGCATACCATTTACCTGAACAGGTCTGAGATCAGAGTTGCCTAATTCATTATCACAAAAAGGCTGTTAGGTATCATAGCAGGAGGAAGAATATTTGTCAGAGTGAAGAGGTTGAGAGTTATTTTTTTTTCCAAGTTTATCTTTCATGTCAGTCCTGAAAACCACAAGCTTTTCCCCACTGCCTGTTTAAAAATAATATCCCTAAAAGCAGAAGTTATCATTGTACAAAGTAGGGAAGCATCTCGGTTGAAATCCATGAGAATATTCTGTTGAATTTGTTGAAGGGTTTCAGTTGGTTGTCTGGGCTGTTGTCATTTGGGACAGCTGCAATGTTGGCTTCGTTCTTTTGGAAACTGGAGTACTGCGTTGGATGTAATGAGAGGCTCGCCTGTTGAGAAAGAGAGATTTAGACATTGTGTGGCTGTTACTGTGAATTGGCTTTGAAAGGTGTTTGGAGGAAAAATAGCAGCAATGCTATTTCTGTGCTTTGCACCTTAATTCCCAGGCGGTTTAAAATACATACAATTCTGGATAACGTTCGCTACTATGATTTTGTATTCCAGTCTTTCTTTTTGTGAACTTCTGATGTATCATCTGTGCTTTGGAAATGTTTGGCCACCTAGGATGTGTTACTGAAATCTAAGTAATAGAAATATTAAAATTTTAAAAGAAAATCATAAAATGCTCCCAGACAAATCTTAATGTTTTCTGCTTTGTCCAGCAGAAGAGAGAACTTTGAGTTCATTAACATGTTTCATCTTCAGCAGTGGTTTGTACACCTTAGTCTGCCTTCTTTACAGCGAGGTAGGTATTATTTTGTGGGGAAAAAGAAAAATGGGATGGAGGTGCGGATGGTGCAAGATCACAGTAGATGTCTGCTTTGCAGTTTGAACTCTTTCATGTGTTGTTCTTCAGTCAGTGGAATGCTGTGATCTGTAGTCTTTCCTGTGTGCAGGAATTGTACAAAATTTCTCTTTAATAGTTGGTTAGAAAATATGACTAGAAGAAAAAGAGGCACTTTTTTCAGGGGAAAATGCTGAACTTGTGTGATTAAAATGCATGGGAAGGATTGCAAGTCCTTTTGCTCATCCTCAGAAGCAGGAAGCCAAAGTCAAATGGAAACTCCGTTTCTGTGTTGTCATACATGGAGTAAGCTGAATAATAATAAAAAAGCTGAATAAACCCAATATTATTCTGCAATATGACACTGCTGTAAATCTCTTCTAGTGTTCTATAGCTTTTCAGTCAGTTAAAAAATAATATTCTCTGACAGAAAATACTCATGTGCGTTTGTCTCTAAATGGACAATAATAGTAAGGGTTGCAATAGTAAGGATCATTGGTGTATAAGTCATTAAACCATATGAATGTGTATTTGTGTTTGCTAGTTTCCTGTTGTACTGGTGCATCTCAATGTGTTTATTGAAGGTTTTCCTGAAAAAAAAGTCCTTAAGGAGCATTTTCTGAACGTGAATGTCCAATCGGGGGGAGAGGGAGGTACTATTTTTGTAACGAAAATGCCGTCTTTCCTGTTGAACTGAGGTGCTGCATAAAAGGTAGACAAGAATAAAAGCATTTTTGCTTATTTGATCTTCCAGGAGCAAGTTTATGATCTGCCGTTGCAGAGTTTGGGGGCTGATAATCTATGAGCCCAGTTGCACAGAAGAGAGGAGAGAATTTTTTCCTTGGCATGTCAAACCAAGCATTTAATCTTGTAAAAAGTCTACTCGGCTAATGCTAAGATGTGAGCACCAGGGTACGTAAACATGTATGGAAAAATAGTACCAAGTTGGACCTGGCAGTGTTAGGTTCGTGGTTGGACTCGATGGTCTTATGGGTCTTTTCTAACCTAAGTGATTCTGTGATTCTATCCTCACCCTTCTTCCAGATGCCCCAGTGATTTGCACTACACTGAAGACAGTGTCTGAAATTGGTCTCAGACACCTTTAGGCTTTACTGCTGAATTTGTCCTAAGATTCCTGCTTTACTGAGCTTCAATGGTTGTCTTTTTGATGGTGATGTACTTCAATACCTCGTCTGTTTTCCCTGTACTGTGTAAGGAAGAGCATTTGCTGTTTGTTTTCTGTCTGACTTGAGCAAGGTACTGCTCACTTTCCACACGACCGCCCTTTGGCTTTACTTAAGCTATGGGCATCATCTGGTATAGTAAACAGAAGCAAATAGTTTTTACGTCAGGTTCTGCATTCAGCTACCAGCATTGTGTTCTGTTTCATTCTAAAACTTAGCTTGGAATGTAGTTTTATATAATCAATCCTTTTTCTGTGGTATTTCAAGGTTGCAAAGAATTAGGGAAGTTACGGGAAGAATTTGGATCTTCAAGGCAAAGTACAGGCTCAGTTTAAAACACAGATAGGCTTCCAGGGCAATATGTTCTACCTGCTTGCCTTATTAACTTGACAATGGTGAGAACTCCAGATGGATTAATGTTTCTTCATAGATGTTTTGTTAAACAAAAAAACCTCCAAAACCACCACCAACAAAACAAAAACACAACCCCCAAAAAGCCAAATTACTGCAAAATGTTATACAGTAAATAGGGATTATGCTATGGTGTTCGAAGATCTAAGCTAATATTTGCCCATTAAAGAAAGTACTAACAAAATGTCACTTTAATTAGAGAAAAGAACAACCTAAAGGTCTAGAGTTTCCTTCATCTGCCCTTTACATACAGTATAGACGATGTAAACATAATTTGAGATTCAGAACATGATTTGTTTTGAAAAAAACATTTCTAATTTTCATTCATTAGAAGTCAAATTAGGATATTTAAACTAAGGAATAAGCAAAAATCCATGGAGTGAAATTGTTTGAAACTGCTTTCTGTCTCAGGTCGTTCTGCAAATGCTTTAATTGTTTTTGGTGAAGTGTTTTAATAAACACAATCAAAATATGTTTTCACATTTTATTATTTCTAGTTATATTAAAATAAGGTATTTCTTTTAAAAAAGGTGTTTTTTTTCTAGTGATGTAAGTAAGCCTAAGCCACTAGTTTATCTAATATTTTCATTTGTTATATTAACCTTGATATCCTCATGTTATTAGTCTTTTTTTAACTACTTCATAATGTTTCACAGTTTGTTTCCTTTAACAATCTTCAGTTATTGCAGTGCATTTTTTTTTTGTTGTTTGATTTTTGTTTTAACAGAAACGGAGTGAGAAAATAATGTTCAAACAGGAGCACTCTGTTTTCCATGTTCATAGGGGCAGAGGTCCTTCTCATCTTCTTTTGACATCTGGTGTTTCCTGCTTCAAGGCAATAAACTCTATAGCAGTGAAACACAGGGTAACTTTCCTCTTGGGGATATTGGTTAGAAACTTATTATTGTCCTGAAGTTTGAGAATTTGTATCACATTTGAAGCTTCTGTTTATATTTTATTGCTTACTATTATAGAGTGAGTATGCTTGCTATCTCTACAAATGTCTGATTTAACCCTTTCATCAGTTGTCTAGTATCATATGGAAATTAAATTCACAGTCTAATTTTACATTGTGTGAAGAAAGTCTTTACATTATTACTTGACAATTCTGATGAATGATCTGGATTTCGTGAGAATGGATAAACAGAAGTTACCCGCTAGGGTATGGCCTCACCTGTATCTGTCCTTGTCACCGTTGTCCGCGTTCTTTGTCGTGGAGGCCTGCTATACTTAGGCGGCAGGTTACTTGTCTCTCCTTTGAACCTGTGTAGTTGGTCAGTGTCTTTTCTGAAGTTGGAAGACTGGAGCCCAAGACTGAGGTCCAGATCCACATGTACCTTTACTGTAAACTCCAAGTTCTCCCTCTCACTGTTCACAAATCCATTCTCCCCTCTGCTTTTGGAGCCAATGTTGTTCTTTGAGGATTGTCTATCAGTCTTCTACTTGAAGCAATGTTACCCTTCTGTTAATTTTTCCCAAGTACCCTGATATTGCTCATAGTTTGCTCTTCTCTTCGTTATCCTTTAGTAGTTCTTGCTTGATCAGTAAACGTTTTAATCTCATCAGTCATCCCTCTTTCATGTTGGTCTCCAATGTTTTTCTGTGTTTTAATGTTTTTTAGAAGATCACTTTTTCCTAGTTTAAGCTTATTCCTGGTCCTTCCTGTTTCATAAGAACTGATAGAGACTCTTCATGGATTTAAGGAAAGTCGTAACTTGTCCATGAACATTTCTGTGAATTCAGTTAAACTACTGATAAGGCTGATCATCTTGGTTTTTTTCTTTTTCTTTTTCTTTTTTCTTTTTTTTTTTTTTCTTTTCTTTCCCTTCCCTACTGAGTTGCATATTTGAACCTTGTAACTTCTTATCTTCAAGATGAAGATTCTCTTTTGATCACTTAAAATTTTTCATATTGTTTGGGCTAAATGTTTGATTTCGCTTTCTGTGGTATAAATATATCTTTTATCACAGTCAGTTAACTTGACTGTGAGAAGATGGGTAAGAGAATGAGGTAGGAGAAGAGGAAAGTATTTCTGTCCATGTACTGGAGAGCTTGGAAAAGCTAGGGACCTCCGACTGAGACAGAGGGCTCTTTGCTTCCAGATTCCTTGCCATTGAGTGGGAAGTTATTCCAGCTACAGCTAAAACTCTAGCTGTGGGTTTCTAAGCTCTGTGACTGGGAATAAAGAATCCATGAAAGTCCAAATGATTTCAAAATCTAAAGCAGCAGGATCCCACTGTCACTAGCCACGCTGCATGGTGGAGTATCTTAAACCCATGGATCCAGTAGCTCAACATGGGAATGACCAGAATCCATATATAGGGTTTTTTTAGAATACTTTCTGTATGTTGGGGTTAGTTTTTTTTCCTTGAAACATTGAAATTTTGACAAATCAGTAATTTGTTGGAAAACTCTAACTAAGGATCAATGGTAAATAAAGTTAATATCACTGGTCAGATGTGAACTTACTGTTTGATCCCAGAAGTGTTAGTTCAGTGGCACTATAGAGAATGTAATGAAAAAATGCCATCTGATCATATCAGAAAAGTATACATCATTAATGATGTGACAGGTAACTTCTAGGAAGAATGCCAACTATTCTAGAAGTTGGAATAGTTGGAATTTTCCACTTGGTATTGTCTGCGGTCCTCTCCCAGGAGGTGGGTGAGAGGATTTGATGTGCCTTGGAGTGACTTCTAGAGGAAGGCTGTAAACTGATCTGGTCATCCTGCTGTGGGCCATCCGCCTGTGATGGGAGTGGTGGCAGCAAAAGCGTGCACAGCTTTTGCAAAGCCCCTTTTTTTGTCTAGTCTTTAATTGGAGGTTAACTGGTACAGAGAACACATGAGTTCAGTAGTGGACAGAACCGAGCTGCCCTGGCGGGTCCATGCATTGCTTTGGAGCAGCAAGGCGGGAGTGCTGTGGCAGCCACGGCATTAAAAGTTTAAAAATTTTTGTGAGTAATTATTTATGAAAATGAATAATAAATCAATATAGTAGCTTGTATGTATTTTGATTTTTACCCTGCAGCTGGCTTTCTCTCTGGCCTGGCTTTAGTATGAAGGAGAATGCCTGGCAGTACTGGGCAGTGAGCTCTTGTTTCAGCAACTTAATGGGCACCGATCGTTGCGGTTTGCACCCAGCAACAGGAGGAATTTCCAGCAATAGCTACAGTTCCTGAACAGTTTCAACTGTTGATTTACTTGAGATGTCAGAAAGCTTTTTCCACTTGAGAATCTGTGCATGTGATTTGTCATCCCAGGGCTTCCCCTGCTTTCTTGTTCCTGCTTCCTAATAGCAAAGGCTCTCCAAACTGGTCCCCCTCTTCCATCTTGCCTGTTCGCTTTTTTTTTTCTTTCACTGTCCTTCTAACCTCTCTTTTCCCTCCTCCCCCACATTATCTGTTATCTTTTATCCTTGTTTCTTCTTCCTTATTATTGAGTTACCTCTTTAGATGTGCGTTATAAATAAGTTATATTGTAATGATGGTGAAGGCAAACCAAATAAGATGTATGCTTCTTGTTATGTGGGCATAATTTATGACCTTTTTTCCCCACCAATACAACAGTAACTGAGTGTATGGGCAAACTGCTGCATCTACATAGAGTCAAGAGGAAAAATGCCAAAAAAGAGACTGAAAAGGTCGTTTTGGCTAGTGTCATTCAGCCTGTAGTTCATGAATCACTGCTGGTTCATAAAACACTACGGAATGGTCTTTGAAACAATTATAAAATGCCTCGGGCACACACGCGCTCCCACATGGTCAGCAGGATTGTGCCAGAGTAGGCGGGCAGGCATAGCCAGCAGTTGGCTCCCAGCTGCTGCCCAAACCTCATTGAAGTGTTTATTGCTGTCCAGTTCTGAATTCATCAGCGTTCTGTCGTTTTACCCAAATATTAGGTATCCTTGTTCTCAACTTCCCATGATGCTAATACAATAGTTAAACCTTGAGCTTTCCTGCTCAGGGAAGTCACTGTCTCTGGCTGGGAGTCCAGATCTCCTTCTGCAGCGAGTTATAGGCTGCTTTCCATGCCTAACACCCTGTCTGCTCATTGAATAGTTTTAGGCACCCTCGTACCATAATCCCAAATTTTACAAGTTTCCTTTGTAGCCTTATGCTTCATTTCAGTCGATACCTGGCTAACAATTCTTTCCTTACCCTGGTCTGACAATTTTTCTATATTCTTCACATTTGCTGTCAAGCTGCTGGTGGTGGTCATAGAACACTCACAATAGTGTGATAACTAACAACCTTCCGTATATGAGTGTAAAGCTTTTGGCAGTAATCTTTACAGGAAAAGTCCAGTTTTGATCTTGTAGTCTTGGAATATGACATGCTTAATGAGATCAGGGCTAATACTTTCTTAGGGGTGTTCTGGTTTTAGCCAGGACGGAGCTAGTTTTGCCTTCAGCAGCTCCTGTGGTTTGGATTTAGTGTGTGAAACATGGTGACAGCACGCTGCTGCTGTTGGTTGCTGCTGAACGATCAAGGACATTTTGCAGTTCCCCAAGTTTTGATAATGTGCGGGTGCAAACACTTGGGACGGGCACAGCCAGAATAGTTGATCTAAACTGGCCAAAGAGAGTTTTCCATACCATAGATGTCATGGTCGGTATAAGTGGGGATCGGCCATTGGCCCCTCTCTTTGGTTCCTTGTTCAGTTTGCTTTCTGTTCATGTTCTCTTCTTGTTACTTTTATTTTTGTTTGTTTTTATTCGGGCCTGTTTGTTCAGCTGATGGTTCCCTCCTGTTCTCTCTGGAACTTGCTGT
>KL267763.1:76899-106094 GCA_000699545.1 Podiceps cristatus | reverse complement strand
AAGGAGTTGGGAGGGGACACAGCTGGGACATTTGGCCCCCGACTGACCAAAGGGGTATTCCATACCGTATGATGTCATGTTTAGCGTATAAAGCTGAGGGAAGAAGAAGGAAGGGCGGGTACGGGACATTCAGAGGGATGGCATTTGTCTTCCCAAGTAACTGTTACGCATGATGGAGCCCTGCTCTCCTGGAGATGGCTGCACCCCTGCCTGCCCGTGAGCCCGTGGGAGTAGTGAATGGATTCCTTGCTTTGCTTTGCTTGTGCGCGCGGCTTTTGCTTTACTTATTAAACTGTCTTTATCTCAACCCAGGAATTTTCTCACTTTTACCCTCCCAGTTCTCTCCCCCATCCCACTGGGGAGAGTGAGCAAACAAGCAGCTGTGTGGGGCTTAGTTACCCGCTGGGGTTAAACCATGACACTCTGCTGCCTGTTTTCCTTTGGGAGGCAGTGCTCAGCTAAGCAGAAATTCAGTCCTCAGCTGCTGTTTTGAGGGTCAGCTTCTCTTTTCAGGTCTCCTCTGGGGATTTTCTGACCATTTAGAATAAAGGCCATGAACTAGATCTGAGTGCCTTTGAAAATGAAGATGCTTCCTGTATTTCCACATCACCGACTGAGTATTTAGCTCTGCTGTATCATTTGCCTTCAGCTGCTCTTTACTTGGAAACCACCTTGAATTGTCCAAACAGAGAGTCCAAGTGTTGTCCATAAATGCAGATGAACTGTAGGAGGAAGGGCACTGGCATTTCAGTCATTTGGAGATTTTTAGTGTTAATCTCTCTGCAGCTGACAGCCCATGGAAAGACTGTTGCCTCTTACTACTGTCAGCTCGAGAAGCAGTTTCACTGCATTATGTAAAGGTGTCCTACATCCCAGGGGGAACGAAAAGCCTTTGTGTTGTTTTATTAAGCTGACACCGCACTAACCTGGATTGAAAGAGATGGAATCAGACTTGTAGCATCATATCTGCTGATTATCTAGATAGAAAGAATATTGGCTGACACTGAACCTGGCATAAACCTTCCTTTTGATTTGATGTTCTAGCTGGAAGGGAGCAGAAAGCCATCCAGTGTGATTCTCCCAGTAGTGTTGTTGCAAATGATGAATGCTCTAGGGGTAAATGGAGAAGAAAAAAATCCATAGATAAATTAAAAGCAAGTAGCGAGATTGCAAAATGAGATTCCTTCTGTGGTGACAGAAGTATATTATTGTATATATAAGCGAGATATTTTGAGAAGATGCCAGAGAATGACCTGTTAAATGTGTGTGTGTCTCTATGGATGTTTTTCAGGTGTTAGAAGTAAGTTCATCTGGACTATACTTTTTTTAGCAGTATGCAGCTGGGATGGTTAGTATATGTTTGATGTATCAAGTTGGTGATGGGGAGTAAAGAATGTTTTGAATTGCGTGTTTGAGTGTCTTGTATGCAGACAGCATTTGTATCTGCACACAGTGCATTCAGGCTGGTGAGGACTGTCTACAATGCTTGTGTGGGAGCTGATGGAGTGCTTTTCTCTCTGAACACGGATGGTCATGCATTTACTGGTGTGAGTCTTTCTCGTGCTTGTATGAACAGCAGGGATGAACAGATCATTGTGCATGTCATGGTCATCTGTATGCAATAAGTGTATCTCTTCCTACTGAGAGCACACAAATGTATAGTATGCGCACTCTTTTTTTAAGATACAGCTGTCCAAGACTGACCGTGTAACTTACACTTTGCTTTCTCGGGAAAGGAATCTGAGTCCCAGCCCATGACTAGAATCATAAAAAGAAAAATTCACAGGATTTCAGAACGCATTTATCACCTGATATATAAAATGCTCTTTAATCATTTATGGCCAGCATTTCACAGGGACTATAATACAACTATTTCAGGACAACAACAAAGAAAAGTACAAATGGAACTGTAGGCTTTGGCCTCTGGTAGTAAAAGCAGAACTGTGTTATTTTTCCAGCCCTGTCTACTCATGCAGTATCACTGGAAGACAGAGTACCCTTGCCTTTTCAGGGTGCCGTTCTACTACAACCAAGAAATCCTCAATACTTAGCTAGGTGGGACCAAACAATCCAGCTAAGAAATTGAAAATATTATCTTTTTATGTTTATAGCAACAATAAATTAGTTAACTACTTAATTTGAAAGACTATTGCCATTATAGCAAGTCATGTCTAAGTCTTTATGTAACTTCAAATGAATTTCAGTGCCATTGCTCAAGCAGGAAAGTGCTATTCAGAATGACAAAGTACACCAATGGACTGTACCAGTGCGCTGTACACTAGTAGTCCCACAGCATATGACTAGAAGTGCAATAAGGTCCTACTTGTTGCAAGCTGTAGCATCCAAATCCAGCCGCATCGTTGAATCAGTTGAGCTGGACCAAACTCTGAATCTACTGTGTAACCATTTGCCATGTGATTCCATTTAAGTAATAATCTCTATGAATACAAAGTCTTGGTTAATGATTCTGTGTACTAGTTCTACATCATAAGAAGATATGGAGTAGATGACTGAACAGTTTTGCTGGAAACCAAGTTTCTCAGTTTTCCCCTCCTTCTCCCGATTTCGCTTCCCTTTTTATTGCAGCACTCAGATTGCAGAATGACAGTCTAACAAATTCATTTGCAAGCTGCAGCAGCTATTGGACTATTGATTTTTCAGTGTGCTGAGAAGATGGGAACATTCTGCAGTGTGAGTTGTGGTTTGAGGTTGACTTTTTTTCTCACCACTAAGACACTTTTGGGCTTGGTTCCAATGTGAGTCTGTGGTGTCACATCTTGACAAAATCCTCCTGCAGATCTATGCAGTAAAGCTGTTGGGTTAAACAGCAGGAAAAGTAAAAGGATGGGAATGTCATTGCTAGCTCCATAACTAACATTCTGGGTGGCTATTCTTGAGTCACCAGTGCTTTGGTTTCCTCAAAATACGAAATCATAATAAAAATACCTCTGTGCCCCAAGTTATACTGTTGAAACATGGATAATTATGAAACACATTGGGATCCTTAGGTGAGATGTCTTAAGCAGGCTGTATGAGAATAGAAGCACTGAACTGTAAGTCTATGTGTGTGTTGCATTTTCTTTGCAAGTCCAAAATTGCTGCTCTTTCTGGCTACAGGAGTGCGAGAGGCAAGTAATTGCCCTGTGCATATTTCATCTTTCAGAGGGAAGGATGCCTACATAGCTGAGAGATTGATACTGTACAGATAATGCTATTGACATCTTACCATGTTCCCATGTTGATTCTGAAATACAAGCTTTCTTTTCCATTCGTTACCTTTCCACCTGTGATGGTCTTACCTTGTCCCCAGTGCCTCAGTTTGCCTTCCTTTGATGCTCCTTGGCAATTCTTGCCCTGACATCTGCCACACTGACACAGATCCCTGTTGGGTTTGACAGGGCAAGAGAGACACATACACAGAACCTGCATCGGCTTGATCTATTTTTCAGCCATGTCAATTTTTCCTAGGTAGCAGGGATAAAGGGAATGTTCTTGGCTAACAAGAAGATTGACAACCAAGTGAAAACTTTCATCACCTACAATAAAGGGAGAGACTGGAGTTTGTTGCAGGCTCCGGACACTGATCTGAGAGGAAACCCTGTTCACTGTCTCCTCGTAAGTACCTGGGGGAGAATTTGGGGGGTGGTAACATCCCAGACAATCTTTTTCTACCTGGTAACACAAGGAGAGGGCAGCTCCTCTCTCCGTGAGTGTATTTCCTGGAGGGAATACTGCATATTAAAAGTGCAATCCAGCAGGCTTGGGATTCCAGGTGGTATTGCAAGAGCTGGCATTGTAATTTAGTTTAATTTAATTTAATTTCTAGAACAAAAAGAAGCATCATAGATAGGCTTCCTTCTGCACAACTGATGGAATCCCCTCAAACACTGGGTGAAGCTGGACGCCGTTTCTGCGCAGTTGATTCTCTGGACACTAGATGGGAGGAGTGAGCTGTTGTAGCTCAGGAACTTTCAGGGACCTAAGGCCTTGAGGCAGGCTCAAACGGAAGGAGAGCTCTGATTTCTTTCAGGCCACTTTGTCGGCAGTATTAATATTTATCATTTTCTCTTTGAGCTCAGAAGTGAGAATCGACATACTCATCCAAATATATGTATAGCCATGTGTTGGATATATGTTTACGTATTGGTATAGATTGACATACAGAGAAGTCTTTAATCATCATTATATGCAAATGGTTTCCAAGAGTGAAAGTGAAGTATAAGCAGTGTGAATAGATTTGGAGATCTCTATCAAATTAGAAAACTTAGACTGATCTTGACATATTTATCAGCCTATATAATCTATACACAGCAGTGGGATAATACTCAGAACCCCATCTTTTGGGATTCTCAGTAGTTTTTATATTGCACAAATTCTAACATGGTTCTAGGCAGAATCAGGAGCACTACTTACACTGCTCTTCCTGCTGCTGTCCTGAACCTGCATATTATTTTCCATCAGGGAAACAAAGAAAAATATGTTCCTCATTTTGAGGCTGTAAGTTTGTCAGAATCTGAATCAGCGTTATATTTTGTGCATTGTGGTATGTAGCTGAATGCTATACTAATCCCTTAACTGAATCCTATGCATTATTGCAAGAGTAAAGAAGAAATAGCTTGATATTTGAAGATATTCAAATAATTTATTTTTTTGATTGAGACAAAATGCAAGCTTTTCATTTTTTCTCCAGTTTGGAAAAATAAATAGGGAGGACTGGGGATCAAACAGCGGAGTTATTTCAGAGCATGACTAAATTTGTTTGGGTTTGTTTTCTTCTTCCAAGTTTTTAAAAATTGTAACTAAGGGCATTTTTAAATTAAATCTTTCTGTAAGATGAAAACCAAAAAGATAACATTCAGAAAACTTTGCAGACATAAAACAATTGAATTTTTTGGAAGGGGCTAAGCATAGAAGCCCGTGTGTTTCAAATAGCTTGTAATCTAATTTTAACTCAAGTGAACACATGGTAAAAAAACTCACACCTTGACTTTTTCAAATTAGGACCAATTTTATCAGAAACCTGAGATTTTTATTTTATGATATGACAGTGTAATATTTTGGGGGGCTGGCAAGGCAGAAGAAGTAAAAACCATGTAGGCAAGTAAAATAAACAAAGTAAACTCTATTCTTTTTCCATAAATTTCATAGAATCATAGAATGGTTTGGGTTGGAAAGGACCTTAAAGGCCACCTAGTTGCAACCCCCCTAGCATGAGCACATTTGAAGTTTGAGTTCTGAGAAAAGGTCTTTTCTTGCCATTCTTGTGTACTGAACACGAGAGATCTGACTGGCCGTCGTGGTTATAAATGAGCCAGAGGTACTGCTCTGCGCGGTCCTTATGGAACAGTCATTTGCAAGAACTGTGTGTTTTATATACAAGGGCATTCTGCCACTGCAGTTATCCACTATGTAGTGGAAGTGGTCATATGACCACGTATAAACCAGGACTGGATGGTTCTTCTGGAGGGAGGGGATTATGGCTCCCTTAACCCTTCCCACCGTATCTGCTACTATACTCTTGGGCACCTGAGAACACTATTTGTTTCATTTAAAATTAGACCAGGTGTGTGTAGACAAGCTGGAATTCCCTTGGGGGTGGTAAATTTGAACAAGCCAGGCAAGGGGTCACGAGCAGGGGCAGAAGTGTGGGCACTTGTAGGGACACAGTGAGAACTGACCCAGAGAAGCTCTTTGTGGATTGTGTTTACATCCTTGTAGCTCCACTGTGTACAAACTGCTGTTTAAACACTGGTTCATTTTTAGTTTGTTCTCTCTGCAACAATGTAGTTGCCCTAAGAATTGTTTCCTCCTGTGCAAGCTGGATGTAGGCTTCTCACTCTGTTTTCTCCGGAAAGCAATCACTTCTTAAATGCTCTGTGACTTGGGCTGGGATAGCCATCAGGTCCACAGGCATCTGTTGGAATCAGTCCATGATTTCAGGGTGGTGAGGGACAAATTCTCAGTGATCTTAAACTGTGTGGCTCAGTCTTTGCCCTTCCAGAAGGAAAATGGGAAGGAACTTAACCCTCCCTTGTGATAAGGCCAGATGAATGTTTAGCCATGTTTATTTTTCCTCTTCCCTTAACATCAGGTAAAACAGGCAAGAAGCATTTCTCATTGCCTGAGCCTGTCTGGGCCCTCCATGCATAGGCTGTCACAAGGTAGAGGAATGGTAGCAGAACAGGGATCATCAGCTGAACGTGCAGGGTCTCAGGTGGTCAACTTGCACATTTGCAAGAAAGCCAATAGATGAAATCTGCATTAAACTGACTTGTTAGGTCTTTTACAGGAACAGGCAGTCTGCCTGCAAAAGAGAGGTACAGAAAATACACCAAAACTGTGAAGTAAAATGGCAATCCTACAAGAGAGAGACAAGCTATTTAAAAATCTGATTTGAGCTTCACAGTTAATGATGGGGGAAGATGAAGGAAAAATAGGGCGTGCAAAAATTCAAGAAATGAGAGAGAAAATACCACAGCAGTTGGGAGTCGTAGGGGAAATTTTTGAAGCAAAAGCACTAGAAGTGTTGTACACTCCTGGAAATAAGTCAGGGATCCATAATGATGTTCACTGAGGAAAAGCATGGAGAAAAGGAATTATTCCCTGCTCTGAGGCAATTATTTTCCTTCTCAATGTGGCATAGCTGTAGTATTTAAGCAGTTCACAAACTTCACTCACCTCTGTAGCCACCATCTGCCTACACCTGCATCACCAGAAGTTTTATCTCCTTACATCAATTGTTCCTTTTCTTTCTACATATTATTGTTCTTGACATGGTCCTGCTTCTCCTTATGGCATAGCTAAGTGAATTCTTAATAGTCCATTGTACATCTAGGTTAGCTCCCACCCTTACTCCACGGCAGATACTAATGCTTTCACACTGCAGGTTTGCAGTGTAATTGTCTCTAGCAGTAGCGTGGGACACAGCAATGACGTCTGTTCCAGCTTGTTGGCAGAATGGGATCTGCCTTTTCCCAGGGTGACTGACAGGATGGTCCCCAGCCTGCAAGTGTGGTGCTGCATCCTCTGTTCATCTGGTCTTTAAACCTAAACTAAGGGAGAGTTAATGCAGAAATAAATACATAGCAGCTAAGTTGGCAGCTAAGGAGGTTAAGAGAGAATCTGGTTGAAACACAAGGCAAGCCAGATGGAACCACCCCTCTACTGACGGTACACTCAAGGTGTTTTTTTCAAAGCAACTGAAAGAATTTCTTCGCATTTTTTGTGAGATGCCTCTGAATAATGAGGGTGGAGGAAAGCAATGAAATTCCATCTAATCCCAAGGTTTTACGTTTCTTGTTTATACCACTTGTTTTCTACAGTGCATACACTTAATCTTCATAAAATAGCTGCCAAAGTATTATATCCCAAAGATGCTGGTTTTGTTTGATACTTATCTCGTGCTGTGAAGTGGTTAAATGAAGGGTAGTTTTATCTTGCAAGTTATGGGCATCTGTCTAGGAGAGTTAATCAGTTAGCTTTCAAGGATGGTCTTGTGGTTAAAACCCCGGGCTGAAACTCAGGAGAATCTTGATTCAATTTTTAGGCTTATCTCCAATTTCCCATGTGACCTTGGGCAAGTCATTTATCTTCTCTGTGCCTCTCTTCCCCAGACATCTGTTTATTCCCTCCCACATTTTGTTTGTCTTGTCTATACGGATTATAAGGATTTTAGGACAAAGACCCATTTCTCGTAAGGGAGTGCATTCACACCATCTGCTACAGAATAATTTAAGTATCTAACTGAGGTGTTTTGAATCTCTCTCCTGGAAATGTTTCTTTCTCTTCATTTTTCCTTGCTATTGCAGATGAGCAAACTTTGTGACTACCCCTAGCTTTATGAATGGTGTCTGGCATCATCCTTGTGTTACAATAGTTTGCCCCAGTCTTGATCAGGGATGGTCACTCATAGCTGTTTTGTATGTGTCACGCCATTGGAGACTGTTGAGGTGGGCTTTGCAGAACAACCAAGAAGTGGGTTTCTAGATATTTATGAGAAATTTTACTAAGGATTGATGGCCTCCTGAGAGAGGAGCATAAAAATGCTGTCTTGAAAATATTAGGAAGCAAGTCATGAACTCCAGCATGATTTTAAGAACTGTGGCAATGAGCAGAGCAATGGGCTATGTCACTCATGCTTTGTCTTCTACCCAGGCTGTAAATGCTCTGTGGCATTGGCTGTCTTTCCCTCGGTGTCTGTACAGCACGTAGCACTGCAGGGTACTAGGCCATGACAGGGATCCCCAAATTGGTGATTTTTATGAAAATAACGTCAGTAGCCTGTTGGTAACAACAAGGACAGAGACAATTAATGGAAATTCTAAAAAAAAAAAAAAACGAAGGCTGAAATGTCTGTATACAAGTTAAGGTTGTGGGAGCTAGAGGGAGAACACAAAGGGACCAACAGTGTGATGCAAGACAAACCAGTCTGGAAAAATACCTGTCAATAAACTCTATAACAATACAGATGGAGAAGGTGTACATCAGGGATGGAGAGGAGAATACTGTCACGGTAAGGGCGTGGAATTGCCACCGGCAATAACTTCAAGTGTTTGAGTAGAATGGAAAAGTTAGTTCTTAAAACCATACCCAGTGGTCACTAGACACTGTAAGCATTACTGCACTCCAACGAATAAGAAGTCATAACACTAAAAATACCATATTTCTGCTTAGACAGGTGACCTGGCTTTTAACATTTGAGATATAGATTCCATTTCTTTGTACTATATCTGTGAAATGAGACAAATTTGAAAGAAAACCTCTGGTAGTACAAATATTTGAGTCTAACGAGGTCTAATCCCTGTCAGAGTGGGGAATTGACCGAGTCGCTGCCATTACCTACTGTCTTCAAAATGCTGAAGTGGGCTTGGAGTATGTTAGCTTTAAAAATATGTTCTGTATTTAGTCGTTACACAACGTATGAAAATGTAAAAGGGAAGAACTCATGCTCTTGCAATGCTTTTCCACTTCCTGCATGCATGTCAGCTCGATTTGGTTTCCACTCCCTCCCTGTGCCCCCGGGCTGCTCCAGCGGCTGCCCTCGCAAGGCTGTCAGTTAGAGTTAGGCTGCTCAGTACATTCCACTTGGCAGGTTGTGTTCTCTTCTGCACAACCCACATCCCCCGCTTCTGTCTCACATAAGTGAGAGCTCCCATCCTTCCTCACCACCCTCATTCACCTTCATCCAAAAAACCTCCTGCCTTTTGTGGCTGTCACTCTCCACAGGGAGATTTTCATTTCAGAATTGTAGATGCCTACCTTGAGATGAGATGCATCAGTGGTCTTCCTCCAGTGACCCATGGGGTTAGGTTTTCTGCAGAGGAAACCTAAAAACCTTTTGAGGCGGGAGAGCTAGCCTTTAGGCAGCTGATACTAGGCAGAAAGACTTGCCTCCTAAGAGCTTGAAGGGCATTCTGCATAGCCTCTCCTGCTCGTCTTGCAGAGCTCTGGAAGCTGAAGCACAGGCTTTGCTGTGTGTTCCTGCATGGTGTCCCCCTCAATTTGGTCAGTTTGCTTCAGGTTTTCTTGCCAATATTTTTCCATCTTCTTTTCCTTAGCGTGTTTCACAAGGGACTCTTCATGAGGTTTGGAATAAAAGAACACAGAATAAAATAAAAAACAAGAGAAGGCAAAAATTATCATAATTTTCAGAAATTACCAGACTACAGATTTGGAGGGAATTGTAATGGCAGCTTCGGAAATCTGCCTGTCTGTCTATATCTTCTTGCTCACCTGATTTATCCTGTACCATTCCTGTCTTATCAGGGTACCTGACATACAAAATCAGTAACAAGTAGGTGAGGTTTCCATGGATGTATATTGAAATCTCAAAGATCACATCCATCTGGGGCAATGAAGCATTGTATTAAACAACTTTTAAACTAACACTTTACAGTCCTGGCATTTCTTCCTAGTGCAGTGCGGAATAGAGTCATGTGTCAAAAATACTCAGTCAAGAAATGATATGACACTGTCTGAATTAAGTTATTTCTCATGGCTAATTAGTGACGACCCAGTACCACACCAACAGTGTTATATGGCTTCTTGTTGCAGAGATAGCTTGGGCACTTCTGCTCTGGGAGTCGTTTCATCAGATCTGCAGTCTTGCTTGCTTCTCGAGAGAGCTAGGAGCCAGGGGAGCTAGGTAGTCCTTACCTTCCCTGCTCTTGCAAGCCTGGTTGCCTGCTTTGTGGTTACAGCCACAGGGATCTTGTCCTTGTGAAAGGGTTTCGGTCTAGTGAATCTGTTTCCCAGTGGGAATGGGTTGCGTTAGAAAATTATAGCGAAGCTCTCACAACAGAACCAGGACAGTGGCCATGGTTGCCTGCAGTGATTAGGAAATAATACAAAGCAACACTGGATATTTCTCGACCTGTAGAAATAGGAGCATGCACTTGTTGTGTCTGCTTTTTACTGTTATTTCCATTTCTCCGTAGCCCTATTGCTCCCTTCATCTCCACCTGAAGGTCTCAGAGAATCCCTATACCTCAGGAAACATCGCCAGCCGAGACACTGCCCCCAGTATTATTGTAGCTTCAGGTATGAAACATTTAAAGATTGCCCGTGTATGATGTGCAAACACTGAATGCAAACACTGAACACTTGTGATGAGTGTGAAGGGGTTTGAGTGGGGTGTCACACCACCAGTAGTGGGAAGGAAAGAATGTCAAATGGAAGTTTGTATGGTCCTTGAATTTGTCAGATGTTTTGCATGGAAGCGGATCTGCAAGACCAAGGAGATCACTTCTAGTGCATTTCCTTTGCATATGGAGGTGTGTAGAACTGTATCCATTGGATCTGTTACCTATATTTTCTTCAAACTGAAAGTCTTTCTTTTCCTTTCCCTCCCCCCCCCTTCTCTTCCCAAAGCTAAATGTTCTGTAATTGCAAAAAGTAAATAAATACATTTACTCCCCTCTAAGAAAACTAAGAAACTGCTGTTTCTTAGAGTCTTGCATCACTTATCAATGTTCATTTTACAGGTAATATAGGCACTGAACTATCAGACAATGACATCAGCATGTTTGTTTCTTCTGATGCTGGGAACACATGGAGACAGGTAAATGACGCAGAATCACAGGTTTAAACAGTAATCATAGGTAATCGTCAGAAGTAGATTCAAAATGTTGCTTAATTTTTGTTTCTGTTGGTTCAGAGTACCTTGTTGCAAGTCTAAACAAAAGGGAAAACTTTTATTCCCTTCTGAGAGGTAGAGAGATGCCCACAGAAAAAGACTGAATATGTTAGACTTTGTATGACGGAAAATTGTCTTTAGAATTCTACTCAGTTTCACTTCAGTTTAACCCTGTAGCAAAGCGTAGAATGGATTAAAATATTAATACATATGGGGAGAGTATGTGGTTCCTTTTAATGTTGTACAGCCCTTGTACCTATCAAGCCATTTGTCTCTTTATCCATGATTATAATTTCCAGAGAATTAGCAGTTGCACTAATCTACTTCTCTCTCACTATGTGTGGGACTTATTTCACCTAAGTAGAGTTGTCTGAAGTTCAGTGTCCATATAAACTGATAATTTTGCCTTACTCTTAAGTTAATGGAGAAAAAGACTGAATTCAGTTCATGCTGTTCTGAAGGAACATGTCTCAATCAATTGCGGAAAGAGTCTGGATGATGAAGTTAAATCAAGTGCCTAATATTTACTGAAATCCCACCTGTTAACAAAGCATTACTACCCTTTGATGTGCTTATCCTCAGAACAGGAAGTTCTAGTCTTCTTATTTTCTGGACAAGATAACAAGTCATCAGAGAAGGAGCGACTTTCCCAGAGTGACAGTGCTGCTGTATAAACTAGAGAGCAGATGTTTGCAGAAAGCTAATGCAAAAAAGACATAGGAAAATAAAATCTTTTAAAAATATTTGATATTCTAAGAATCTAATTTTTTAAAATGTTTGACCAGCCCTCGTTTTTTTGTCTAAATCACTTACATGAGATAGGGCCAGATATGTGCAAACACAAAGTTCTTCTTTAAACAAAAAACTGTCATCAAAAGGAAGGAAATTGTTGATCTTTGCAAAAAATCACATTTCTAAGTTCCTATTAAGAAGAGGCAGAATGCATTTTCCAAGGACCCGGGAAAAGTTTTTTTTAAAAAAAAAAAATAACAAAAACTACACACCTGCCCCTCCTCCCCCAAAAAATCCCAACCCCCAAGAACTGTCTCTATACTGAATGCCTTCCTCTGCTTAGTAGCTTCCTTAGCACATACTTGTCCTCTGTCATGATCATACTTAAAGAACTACGTTTTCTCGATACTAAGGAAAATAGATTTAAATATATGCTTTTTTCCGCAGATCTTTGAGGAAGAGCATAGTGTTCTGTACCTGGATCAAGGTGGAGTACTGGTCGCCATGAAACACACGTCTCTGCCTATCAGACATCTCTGGTATGGCTCTGTGCTAAATGTCTGCTGTCCCTCCTTTCAGACGCCAGGATGTAGGCAATTAGGCTGCATCGAAAGTTTTCTGTAGCTATAATCTAGAAAATACCAGTTAAGAAACTGCCAAACATTAAAACTTAGATAAAGGTAAGAAATCCTGGCAATTCCAGCTTACATAGTTTCAGTTTGGCCAAAGTGGAGAAATTGTCAATGTAATTCTGCAACTTCCCTGGTTTACAACAACTTGGCTTCTTGGATTTGATTATTTATGTAATATGGATCTGGATTCTGTCTTTGTCTCTTGCTAAGTTGCCAAAGTACTCTTAATTTTCAAAATTAATGATGAACTTGTCTTCTGTGTGGCAGGCAGCACTTAAAAACTAGAATTTTTTTAGATGATTCAGTCTTATATAGCCAATAAAGCAAAAGTATGCCTGCTAGTTAGCACTCTTGAGTTTATGCGGTAGGTAGAATATAGTTTTGTGATGTTTTGCATGATTTACTTCCACTACAGTCAGTGTCATATCAATATCTGAAACTCATAGATCCAAGTCTGGGGAAGTGATGAGTGGTTCCAAGCTTTCACTTAGACTCAGCACAGGGAAGACTGCTGGTGAGAACAGGCAAAGCTCTTGGGCTCCAGAAACCTAACCTCCTTAAAATGTCTTATGTTGGGGACCCAAAACCAAGATGCTCAAAATCACTTGTTTATTTTTAAAAAATACAGCCTTAGGGTAAATTTTGCTGTTGAAACATCAATCTCTAACATAGTTTTATTAGTATCCACCACTTAAATATTGGCCATGGGTTAGCAGTATGATGCCAAACAACTTTGATCAATGCTCTGATTTATGATGCTTCCGAAAAAAATGTTATTTAAAAGACTAAAAATGCAGTATCCAAGAACAGAAGCTGCTTCCTGCTTGACCATAGCAGCTGTAGTGGACTAGAGAGTCTCTTCAAGTAAAGTAAGAAGAGAGTGAGGAAAGAAGATACTAATTCTGCTTTTTCCACTAGGTTAAGTTTTGATGAAGGGAGATCTTGGAGCAAGTACAGTTTCACATCCCTCCCACTGTTTGTAGATGGAGTATTAGGGGAACCTGGAGAGGAAACTCTCATCATGACGTAAGTGGGCATACTATCATGCTAATGTTGATTGGAACTACACTCAAAGTAACTTACGAGTCGTAACATAATAGCATTTCTGGTTGGGGACCAAACCAACTGCTATCTAAAGCCAGGAGTATGCAGTCTTCTGTTGCTAAATCTTCAATGTTTATTTGTGATATGATTGAGGGAATGACAACATGGTTCCTTGCAAGATGAAAACCACTATCACTTAGCTTATCAGCATGAAACCTGACTCCTCATATTGAATGTGATTTAAAGCAGAGTTACTCTTGACAGATGAATAATTGAAAGAAAAATGGTGGGGTATTTTTGTAGCTGTGTTTTGCTGCTACTTTTTTTTACCGAGACACAGAAAAATGAAGACTTTTTTTGTAAAAATGAATGACAAAATGTTGCCTGGAGGCTGACTCATGAAAAATTATGATTAGTTTCATTGTGGTATGCTGAGCTCTGCACAGTGCATAAATCTGGATTCACCCTGCCTGAAATTGTGACATTTTACCTGAGATCAGATTTGCAAAACGAGGAATACTCAGTTTCTATCTGTAAAAAATGGACTGACCTATAATAAACACAATATGTGGCTTGGAAACTAACCTAAGTTAATAGAGATGTATGAAGAATGATCCCTTCAGGTTCTGATTTTAATTCATGTGGAAGGGATTTCCCAAAGCTCATAACTGAGATATCAAACCCTGTAGGTATAACTGTCTCCAGCCCCATGTCAAGTCTTCTCCGTACAGTTGTTTTGGGGATTGGCGTAAATGGGAGGATCTTGATCCACAGAATAAAAGCTATGTGCAATTTTTAAGAGGGTTGTAGGTATTTAGGAGCCTGACTTCCACTGTGACAATCAGTAGGACTGGCACTCCTAAAACAGTTAATCTCTGTCAGAAATTTGTGGGTGACTGTACCTCTGTAACTACCAGACTCCACCTGGTGCTACTTTTTACTGTATGCTCCTTCTTCTGTGTTCTGTAGAGTGTTTGGACATTTCAGCCACCGCTCAGAGTGGCAGCTGGTGAAAGTAGACTACAAGTCCATTTTTGATCGAAGGTGTGCAGAAGAGGACTATAGGCCTTGGCAACTCCACAGCCAGGTGAGAAGCAAGCAAGCTGGGATCTGACCTGAAGTAGGTAATGATCCTACAGTTAAAAATCAGCATGATCCAATGTCTTTTCCTGCTAGGCTGGTGTATCAGATTGGCCCTTACTGGATGGGTCTGTTTTGTTACGTAGGTGTGTTGGCCTCAGGCTGCACTCTGTGAGCCGTGAGGGGTGAATAGCTGCCTTTTGGGTTTCATTCTCCATGCAGGAAATTAGCTCAGACTTACCCAGAGCTGAGGAATGCAACAACAGCCCAAGCACTGCTGCTGAAAGAGGCCTGAACTCCTTCAGTCTTAATTCTCCCATCCAGTTTCCCAATCCTTACCTCCTTTCTCTTCCTCCATCCTTCTGTGTCCACAGAGCCAGTGTCTTAACACCCTTGTAGTTGCTTTCACACTTGTTTCTCCAAATTCCTGCCCTCTTAGCCTCATTTCTTACTCATTTGTTTTCATCCTTGTTCTGTCTCAGTCAGCAGTGGTACTTCTGCTGTGGGAGTCAGGCACTTTATTCCTCAGTCCGTAGGCCCCATCCCCTGTCCCTTCCATCCTGGATGCAGCTGCTGCATCACTCATGGAACCATTGCTTATGTTCCCAGCAAGGGAACATGCTCCACACAGTGCCTGCACCTAACTTTGGGCACCTTCCCAGCTCTGCCAAGTTTGACACAACAGCCTGTGTGATATCAGGTTAGAATAAAACATGGCTCAAATTCTGTGGTTATATAAACACCACAGGCTCCACAGAAGTCTAAAGTGAAAACACCCATTTATATCATCAAAGGTTGTCTTTCTATATATATCTTGCTGGGCAAGAATTTAATAATGAATATGAAATGAAAGTAGCTTGACTCAGACTAGCTGCTCACACAAGGCACAACTCCACACTAAAAATACTGGGTGCGGCTTAGGTCCTTAGATATTGAATATCAGTACGGCTTCCTTGAAATTCAAGGAGGCACAGCATTTTACAGTAGTTGCCATTCAGGTCCTTCTGTTTCATGAACAAATCGAAGCCCTGAAAAGTTGCTCTTTCCTACAGCGATTTTAACAGCATAAAAGGTATCAAGTTGAGACGCCACTGTATTTTGTTCTTTACATTCTTGTGCTTGCATAAGCAAAAATGCCAAGGATTTTGCAGTGTATAATTGAGGATGCTGGCTCTGGAGCTTGCAGAACTGTTTTTAGGAAGGCTGCTGTGGACTCTTGCTCTTTGATTTGCTTTCCATTGAGATTACAAGGCTGAGCCTTGTTCCCTAGATAGAAATATTTAGCAGGGTGAAAAGACAAAGAAATGTTATCATCCACATAACAAGTCAAACCCTGTAAAACCTAAACTCATAGTCTGTGGAAAGTATTTACATTTACCCTTATTACTAGTTTCCTCTGAACAAAATTATTGCCAAAGAGATCAGACCAAAGAAATAGATCTGTCTGTGTCTCAGATTGCAGGGAGATCAGACCATGTTTTCAGTTGCTGTGAAACCTAATCCATAAATGAGAAACAGGCCGGAATCAATTACTTATTGGCTTTGGGACAAAATCCAAACTGAATCAGATACATAACTAACCTCAGATCATTTATTAGTGTGTATTGGAAAAGCTATTTTAGTTTCAGTTAAATCTTCAGTAGCTTTAATTAGCTTCAGTGTACTGACATGGCATTTGACTTCCCGTCCTCTTCCCTTGAGTCACAGCTCCCATTGCACGGGCTTGGAAAAATTGGGTGGTACAAATAGCCTGGTGGGTGTCAGAGAAAGATATTTTTGGTTTTGTTTCCAGGGAGAAGCTTGCATCATGGGAGCAAAAAGGATCTACAGGAAGCGCAAGTCAGAGAAGAAATGCATGCAAGGAAAATACGCTGGGGCTATGACCTCGGAGCCATGTGTGTGCACAGAGGCAGACTTTGACTGGTGAGCAATGGGCACACGAACCATGTGCTCTCCAGCACACCAATGCCGAGCTCACTAGGGAGGTTGTGGGCTTGCAGGCAGTAGATATTAATACACATGTAAGTGGCTAAATCGGTTGCTCACTGATAGTACAGGTATGTCAAAATAAAGAAAGGTGGAATAGATATGTGTAATCTGCTAGGGCTCCCACAGAAGTGATGCTGAAGGTGACACCTGAGCTCTGTGCAGTATTAGGCTCAAGGTCCATTTTGCATATCTAACCTCAGCAATGACCAGCGGTGACCGTGAAAGTAGCATGTAAGGCATATATAGTCAGCATAAAAAATAAAATAAATTCTTCATGCACACACACACATATATATGTGTAAAAGTGAATACATGCACATGCAAAGTAGGCCTTCAACTTCTGGAAATCAAATATCTAGGGAATTCCTGGGTCATTTGTTATATCTGGTCCATCACGTTTGATAGAATCTAATGGGCGCTGCCTTCGTGATTTGGGTTAATCTCCTTCTGAAGCCTTTTCTCCTCTGCTGTAGGCTATAGGAAATAGAGTCCATTGGAGAGTTATGAATGGTGTGATAAAATGTTCAACCTCTAGTTTCATTTTTTCTGCTGATTTTTTAAAAAAAAAAAAAAAAAAAAAAAAAAAAAAAGCAGGGAACCACATTATTGAAATCTCTCTATCACGTTTTCTCCAAGTCTGAGACAGTCCTGAGTACCCCAGAAGAGAGAAATGGTGGCTCTTTGGCAGTGCTGATAAACCCCCTTTGTGCCTCACCCAGCTACATCTATGCCATGTTATTAATTAAACCCAGAAGCTCTAACATGTACCCTGAAGAGGTTCATCTCATAAATATTTTGTTTCTTACTATATGACTTCACTCGAGGACCATGGAAATTTACAGCATTTCCCTTGTCACTCTCCCATAACTGTGGTTGTATTGATTTTTCTGTATAAAATCACAGAATCACAGGAGGCTTTTCCATGTGTCAAGAAAAGTAAATCTTCTTGCACCAAACAATAAAAATTATGAGCATACTTGGGCAATGATTCTCTGAATATTTTTCCTGATGATTTCCCCATCTTACAGTCAGTTCTTTGTTAGGGAGAAGATACCTCAGTTCTGTGGGTAGTCCATCATGTAGGTGCCTAAAGGTCCTGGATTTCAGCCGTTTAGTGAATCTCTGGTAATGTAAAAAAGATAGGAGCCAACCAGAAAAAAAAAAAAAAAATAGGAAGGAAATTCCCTGAAGATTTTGACCTTCCTGTAGAGCGTGCATTACAAAGCTGTGCCAAGCTCATGCCCAGGCTCAAGAAAATAGCTGATGGAATTTATTGACGATCAGTTTGTTAGTGGTTAAACCATACTCACAAAATGCTGCTGATAAAAATATGCCTTCCTTCCATAACTTGTCTCTCTCTGAGAATGTATGATTTTATTTCCTTGAAATTGATTGCTTGGTTTGCTACAACAAAACTTTTTTGCTAGGTACAGAGCAAAAGTACCACGGTGGCATTTGCTGGGGGAAACATGCTTTTATTTGTTTTACATTCCCTTTGAAGAAGCTTTCTCCAAGAGGTCTGCTGGGTTGTGAGAGAATCTCTAAGAGAAAGCTTGCATGGTTGGGGATGTACAACAGATGTTCACAGTTCACATGCACCAACAACACCCCTCAAATCTGTTGGAAGAGGCAGAATTAGCAGTTGGCAAAAGTCATCTTGTTAAAAGTAGCCTGAGAAAAATACCCTTAAAAATACTACAGGTCTCTGTGCTGAGCTGACTGACAGAAAGCTTTCCTGACCTAAGAGGGCCTTCCTCTTTCTGATGGAGCGGTTTTGGTTTGGAGCAGACTGTTGTGATCCCCTCCAATTCTCTCTGAGCTCTTGTTATTCCTGCAGTCCTCAGATCTGGATTTTTACTTTATCCATTTCAGCTTCCTTCCCCAGCACCTCTGAGGAAAAAAGACTGAAACATTGCTTTAAGCATCCAGTTCAGAAATATTTACCAGCAATATTCATCACTTATTTATCTACTTAATACAGTCAGGAGCATAGTTTTACATGGATTTGCTGGAGAAGGACAGAAAAGCCACAGGGAATAGGTGACAGAGGTTTATCAGGGGAGTTAAAAAGAGATGGCAAGAAAAAAGCAATTCTGCTGGCTCTACTGAATTTCTCAGCCCTGTTTTATTGTGCTAAGAAAGGCAAAGCTGCTGCTGTGCTGTAGCATTCAGCGCCTGCCTTGTTGAACTCTGCACTAGGCTTCACTGCAGAATTTGGTGCAAAGAGGCATTTGGAGGAAAATCGGTGAATGAATTCTTGCTGTGGAAGGATGTCCTCTGCGGGGTCCTTCCTGCACCAGGAAGAAGCACTTTTATCATCCTCATTCATGATACTTCAGCAGTGCTTTTGAATTCTCTAATTGCTCTTTTTGCTGGGCAGGGCTCTTAATTGAAGGAGATTGAAGGGGAAATGTATCCCCTGGGCAGGGAGAAGCCCCGTAGCTGACTGCGCTTGATTTTGCAATCTTGAAATAAATGGGGTGGCTTTTTATGTTAACGTCAATGGTTACAGGACCCAGACTTTATGTATACAGAATTAAAGACAACAACAATCCCTGCCCCAGTCAAGGCAAGGCTGTTTGCTGTTTAGACACTGAATTTGTGTGGTGAAAATGTTATTATCTAAGCTTGTCAGAGCTTGGAGCAAAAAAAACCCCATATTTCTGTGGTCAGGTAAAGTGGAAAAAAAAAAGGGGGGGGCTATTGCTGTTAATCCTGCGAGTGCCTTTTTATCAGTTCAGGGGAATGCCAGTTATAAAAGACATAAAGATTTTATAATGTTTTTTTCTCCTGGTAATATCATAGAACTCCAGTTTCATTTCAAATCTGTATTCAGCCCACGGTACTTCTTTCTCGGAGGAAAGGGCACGTTTGTTTATTGTTTTACACACAGCAACAAAACGGAGCGACATTAGAAATGACTGTAGTTTCTCTGGCCTGGGGAACCCGGACTCCCCTACGGCGGGCCGGATCCCGAGGCCGCGGGGCCAGGGCTCACGGTGGCCAGCGCCGTGCCAGGCTGGGGCTCACGGCAGAGGGCAATACGGCTTCAGGAATAGGGCGAGCTGCAACCTGCGGAAGCCCTCGGCAAATCCGTCCTAGCAACGGCCTAGAAACGAGACTGTGCTCCTTCATTTAATTGATTTAGGCAGAGGGGTGACACCGTTACTTGCGTGTTATTAAAGCATTCATTTACCCGGTTTCCTTACATTGTGTTCCTTCCTGTTTCTGAGTGTTATTACGGTAATATCTCTTCGGTAGAAACACCTCCCAGACGCAGATGGAATCTTTGGCTGTATTCATCCTTCAGCCACCTGTCTCCCAGGTCCTTTAACAAAAACTTTAAGTGTCGCGCTGTCAGTCCTCCCTCTGAACCCCCTGTCATTAACACTGAGGGCTTCTCCTATCAGTATTCCCATATCTCACACCTTCGTGGGACGGATGAGCCTGTTGGTGCTGGTGCCAGTGGCTTTGGATAGCCTTAGTGCAGTTGGGAATCAGGCCTGTTTATTTCACGGTTATGATGATGTCAGCAAGGATCCGGCTAGCTTTTTTTTTTTTTTTTAATTGTCTGGCACTTAAATTACAAAACTGCCTGCTAGATTTAGTTCTTACGCTAAAATGTCAGAGTCCTGCGTCATAAGAATCTGTCCTGACAAACCGCGGGAGGCAGAGGGCAGATACTGAATGTGGGTAGACTCGGTTGTCTTCGTGTGTTACCACACGTTAGTTCAGATGATCATGCAAGTGCCAGTTCTGAAATACACCTACATTTGCACCCTTAGGTTAACTAACTTTGCTTTATCATTGAGACAGGCTTGGTTAGCTAATGAATAGTGATTTTGAATGAATTTCTAGTTCATTTGAATGCTGTGGAAACTGCAGATTCACTATGCAAAGTCTACACCGCTTCTCTGTGTCTTTAGGGGCCTAGATATTGACCGGGCATGGATTTACTAGAAAGATTTTGGGGATTTTAGGTTCCCTATTAACATAAACTGGTATGGGTTGTACTCTAAATACTGTGATGTGATTATAATCATATGCCTTCGTAGATCCATAATTCAAACTGCAGCTGAATCCATCCTTCTCCAAGATAAATCCCATGTCAGATCCTGTAGTACTGGGAAGCAACCACAGTTCCCCTTTAACAGAAATCTACATTAATACTATGATTCAGTATTAGACAATGATATTAAGTGAAAACAGAAAAAAAAAAAAAAAAGTTGGCAAGTGTTTACCATGGCTGTAGCCACAGTTAATTTCTTCCACAAGGGCTTTTGGAAATGATAAAACAAAGGTGACTATAATCACCAATACCTCAATTTCACCCCTTTAATGTCTGAAACGTTTGCAGAACACAGCATACAAAAACACAAGTAACATTTTCAGTTTCTGGCATAGCTGACCTTAAGGTGAAGCTGTTAGTGTTAAGGAGGTCCTCTGGTTACATATTAAGTCATGTCTTGATTTGTAGAAGGTAAAAAGCATGGCAATCACTCATCTGACTTAACTGGTTATTTCTGTGTTTTGGGATTTTAATAATTTCATGTGATTTACAGTTTTTCCAAGACAGTATATTTGCCAGGTCTGTATTCAAACTATAAACTTTTTCAAGGGATTTCTTTTCTTTTGATTATAACCTGTGCTGCAAATAATCTTAGATAGGGGAATTCACTGTGAGCTTTGAGCAGGGATACAGAACTTCTGGAATGAATTTGCATCTGTAATTGCAGAGAGGGATTTGCAATCCTACTTGAGTAAGATAAACGGGATTCCAGTTTAAACCAGTAAAGGTGGCTAGGGTAAAACCATTGTCAGTGAGAGCCAGATGATAGGCTGCTTCATACTGATAAACCAATCCCTTCTGGTAAATGCTCCGCTCTTTTTGATAGGTACATTATCTATTTCACCTGCGTTCTTTTCAGGCAGGCACAAAATATCAATATATGCGAAATCCCATTCCCAGTTACGAAGCAATGACTCGGCTAGCTGATTGCAGTCGAAAGCTGATGCCTTCCCTGTCTCCAGATTTTCCTCTATTGGTTTGTGCTATGGCAATCCAATTGATGCTAATGCTTGTTGATTGCTACAAAGCCTGTTGTGCCAAATTGTAGGCTGCAATTTGTTGTCAGCATCAGTGTTCTGCGTGCACCAGCCTGTAGCCAAGGAATTCATTAGATTCCAAGACTGTGGAGGTGAACAGGCGGCTGGTGCACCTGTAGAGAGATAGGGAACAGCAATTCATGTCATTTACTGGGATGATATTTCTGTAGGGTCTTAATGAGCCAAACGATTTACAAGCCTGAAAACGACACTGTGAAGCTTCTGTACTTAGAACTATTTCTGCTGTGGAAAATCCTGTGATTTCATTCTCTTGACTTTGAGAAATATGATCCAAGTATAGTCAAACATAGTTAAGTCAAGCTTGACTTGTCCAAATGTGCAGGTACTAATAGGAACCAAAATTACGGCATGAGTCTAGATACATGCATAGTAAGAAATCCCAAACTAATACTACCACATCAACTTGGACTGTGGGTACTGATCCCCTCTGGGGTGGATTTCACTGTATTATTTTGTTTTGTTTTCACCTAACTGATTACAGAACATTGTATGTGTACAGTGTTACAGCTTTTTAATTAGTGGCACGTGATAACTTAGGAATACATTGCTGCAGAGTGTTGACAAATGAATTACAAAAATAAAGGAGTCCCACTTGTATGTAAATATTTGTTTTCTCTAAGCAAATCAGAATGGTGTTATTTTTCATTTAAAAGTGTATTCTACAGCTATGGCGTTCTTATTCCAACAGGGATGATTAGAGAAGCACGTGGCAGTGGGAGAATAAGCTGGCTGATACTTCCAAAGCAATTAAGAAACATTTAGTCACTAGCATCTGAGTAAATAGATTGATGAGAATTCAATCAAAAAACTGAGGAAAAGACCATTTTTAGGTCATCTACTTCATTTCTGTTTCCTAGAGTATGTTCTCAATTAGTTGTTGTAGATAACCCAAGCACCACAGCTGCCAAAATGTTCCTTTGGAACAGTCCTGCAGTCTAATGGATGTTTAGGAGTTTTCCCAAGTGATATGCAGCTTTAATTTTCTTTTGCTTAATGTCATCTTTTTAATTTCTCCTTTTTTAGATTATGTCAAAATATTTTTTTTCCTGATTCAGAAGGAAAAGTTGCAGGCAGACAGAAAAAGTGGTGACAAAATTCTTCTTAATGTCCTGCTTTTGATAACAAGTATAAGAAATTTAACAAAAAATATTAACAAAATATTCTCTCCATTTTTTTTTCCCTTTGTCTCATATCTTATATCAGTACCAGACTTAAAGTTGTTTAATAGTGATGCATTAAATTTTTTCTTTCAGGCTTCATGCTTTAGTCCAGAAAGAAAAATATGTTTGAAAAAAAGTCTTCATAACATTAAACTTTCTTCTTGTTAATATTATTCTATAAATATAATTGATTGCACTGTTGGCCATTAGGAGCTGCTGAATCCTGTAGCCTGATAGAGATAAGGCTGTTGCAGCTCCGTGTTCCCTGACCCAGGCAGTAGCAAGGTTGAGCGTTTGTTCCCAATAGGCACACACGTGCATGTATGCACACTACCTATATGCATATGTCCACAGCTGGCGACTCAAATTAGCCCAAACAAAAAACACAGCACTCGCACAAACACCAGTTGCCTCTTTCTGTTCCCCTCTCTGGTTGATGAACATGAAATCCCATTTTTGGAAAACATGTACTGTAAATATGCATACAATATTGATCCCACCAGTACCTGGCCTTAGACACCCACTTCTGTCCAGTATCTGGCCCTTGGATGCCTTGTCTCCCCAGATGCTGGCAACCGGACATCCCCAGTTGCCTCGTGCGTAGACATATACACACACAACAGGTCTCATGAGCAGGTCCAGACCTAGATGGCTTTACACCAGTAGCCATTGCCCAGACCTCTTGGTCTCTCCAATAACCAATGGACGGACCAAGCATCCAGCCCAGACTTACGACCACATCATTACCTAGCTCCAACTCTCTTATCCTACTCGCTGGCTTGCCTGGGGTGGTGCTCACCCGCACAGTATGCACACACGCCAGTCACTCCAGTTGCTGGCAGTGTGGGCACATGGACCCCGTGACCCTGGTCTGAGTCCAGTTGGTAAGACTTAGACCACCACACACACATGCACACAGAACGGATAGCCCTTCACCCAGAAAAATGGAGATGCCAAATGCTCTTCCCTGGCATGCCATAATGAGCCCCGTATCTGTGTGTGCAGTAACCTGGCTCTGACCAGGTCATTGAGGTTCTTCTGCCTCCTGTTTCACCTCTCTTCTTCTTTACATATACAGCGATGAGCCTTTAATCACATAATCTAATGCTGCCCTAATCCTTTTAGAATATGAGGCTCTTAATACAAGACATTAAAGATAATAAGAAGAAAAAAGGTGCTTTGCGAAGTGGTGCCATTTTAAGATCAAGGATCACATTGCAATTGGAATATTGGAATGGAGTTGATGGACTCTGTATAGCAGTTCTCAGAAATGACATCCCATTAACTTTTCTGTTATGGGCTATGGAGAAAGCTTAGTAAAAGGAATAGGAATGAGTTTCCAACCAGTCCTCATTACTCAACGGCTGGAGAGTAAAACCACACGTGAACGGAATACTGATTAAATTTTTATAGAGTCTTTGTTTACCTGGAATCAAAATCATTTGGAACTGCTGTTTATTTTTAGTGGAACCAAAGCAAATTTAGTCAAAGCTAAACCCAAATTGGGACAAAAGATTACAGTCTGACTCAAAGTTTCTAACGTGATTCTTGGTAGCATTTCCTCTTCCAAAGAAAAATTGAAGATCTCGTCCTTCTTTTCCATTACCAAATACACCATTAATGCCTTACGCCAAGAGCTCTGTCAGGGCTGTAAATTTTCCTTTACAGCTCATGTGATATAGTTTCCAAATACAATTAACTGTTTAGCACTTCAGATTTCTGAGATATGACTGAGACAGGAGTGATTGAATTTAGCTTAGATCTCTAGCTTTTATTATATTTGAGTCTAGAGTTGAATCTGAGAAGCACTGTTACACTGTGCACGGAAAATAGCTAATGCAATATCTCATTAAATACCTGGTCTGGTTCTGCTCATTTATACTGGGACATAAGCAAGGTAACCCACCCTCCCTCCCCCCTTTTTTACACACACACACCCCCCCCATAAAAAAAAAAAAAAAAAAAAGCTAAATTAGGATGAAGATCTTGTTAACACATCAATAAAAAACAGATTGAGGAAAATCAGAACTTGTATCAATAGAGGAGAGCATGAGCTAATACTTGAATTTGTTCCTTTTTTTTATTTTTATGTGACTCTTTCTTTTAATGCTAAAACAGTGATTATGGATATGAACGTCACAGCAACGGGCAGTGTTTACCAGCTTTTTGGTATAACCCATCTTCCTTGTCGAAAGACTGTAGCCTTGGACAGAGTTATCTCAACAGCACCGGGTAAGTGGCATGCCAGACTTTTTTCAGCTAGACCACCCGTAGGGACTTTAACCCAATGACAACTACAGACTGCATTTACTATAGGTGTCTCAAAGCTGGCTGAAGCCCTCAGGATCTCGTCTTCATTGAATTCAATAGTGTGCACAGTCTGGCTCTTCAGGTCTCCATCGTGTATGGTCCAGACATTTCCCTGAAAAATGATGCCTTAAAGAAACTTGGGGGAGAAACTGTAAGGCAAAGGCCAAATCACTAAAAGTCTAAAAAGACTTTCCTTAAAATCATGTGCGATCAGATAAGGCAGAAAGGGTGGTAAACAAATTAGAGGAAAGAGATTAAACTGATATGTATGTGAACAGAAGCAATAGATGAGCAGCTAGCCTGAATGGTGATTATTCTTTGACCATCTTGGAAGTCAACGGAAAATATAGTTAAGATACTGACCTCAAACTTAATTTCTGATGCAAGTGATTAAAGCAAAGAAAGGAATCCAAGCTGTGCTTTGGCATTTTGTAGACTCAAAGATGGGCAGAATTTGCTTTTTTCTTCAACTTTCTCATCTCTGTATCTCTGGAGGGTTGCATCTATAGAGACAGTTGCCTCACAGCTGACGAGAGGGGGATAGCATGTAAGAAAAGCTGTTTAACTATGCCTAGCAGTAGAATAATTTAATACAATTCCATATTAGATGTGTATATCTTTTTTATAACTTTATAATTATTTCACATTGATCTGTGTAACATAGATCATCAGAGAATTTTATGGTTTATGTAGTTTATGAATATGTGGTATATAGGCATGCTATGCAGGAAAATATTACGTGCCATTAACACTGTTAACGATTTGTATGTTAGGCACAAATGCTAAAATATGTCTGGGAATCTGTTTTCTTTCAATCTCCCGAGTCTAAAGAAACCTGAAAAACATTTCCTTGTTCCCAGTTAGCCCTGTTATGCTTCCTGTCAGCATCTTGCACAGATTTCTCTTTTCCTTTGCAGATACCGGAAAGTTGTTTCTAATAACTGCACGGATGGTGTGAGAGAACGGTACACAGCAAAACCACAGCAGTGTCCTGGCAAAGCCCCCCAGGGCCTTCGCATAATCACATCTGATGGCAAACTGACAGCGGAGCAAGGACACAATGTCACTTTCCTGGTGCAGCTGGAAGAGGTAGGCGCTATTTGTACGTTGCATCCCAGGCCCCATGGGTGTGTTTGAGTTTGATTCATGTCAGACAAAGTTTGCAGAGTGGTGAAGAGGTGAACAAAGAGAGTGTGGGATAAAGTCAGTCAGCTACACAATGTAGATGTGGTGGAGTTTGCTCTGAAATGTAATGGATGATGTATGGAAATGATGAGATTGGAAGAGCATCGCGGTGCTGGTTTGGGAATTTCACAGTAGAACTGGAGAGTGCAGGTTTGAATCCTTATCTCCACCATTAACTGTGCTTTTGACTTCTTGTTGTGTTTGAAACTGAATTTCCATTTTTACTTGCCACTGACTTTCAAACAAACATGGCTAAAAGTAGATGAGCAGATCTACCCCTTGTTTAGGCGTTTGTGGTTGAAATCTCCCAGTGTCATCATCAGCCAAAATCAGTCTGAAATTCATTGCAAATGTGAAGCTGATTCGGACTGACCGGAGCCTATGTTTTCATTACATCTGTAACTTGGTATTTCACTGTTCTGCTGCTTAGTAAAAAATGTTTAAAATCTTTTCGCCTGTTTTGTCCTTTTAGCACTTCTTTATCTATGTTTAAGTAGGCTCCCAAGCAACAAAATTCACAAAGTAACTGTTTTCTCTTTTTCCCTAATCCAATTTGATTTCTTTACAATTCTACCCTTTTTCCTGTCTAGCTGGCCAATATATCCTAAAACAGCTATGCTTTTACACTAGGGCACACTATACATCCCTTTACAGCTTAGAGCATTCATGAAAATTACTTCTGAACCTCTCAATAGTAAATGTCATCTGTAGTGAGCAAAGAGAAATGAGGATGACCTCTGGAGCCGAGTTTTGTATGGGTTGTGTTGGGGTTTTTACATCCCTATTATTGATGCTTTCCCCAGCAAACAGGTGTCCTGATTTGTAAAGACAATAATGTATAATAAATCATATCTAACCTGAAGCAGTTGTTTGACCTGAATGTTCATTTTCTCCAAAATGTAGTCACTTTATTTCAGTAGTGACAGTCATACAACATTGCCACGGTAGATGCTGTCATAACAGTATAAACATATAATTTCATCTGGATAAATTACTGATTTCTGTGTTTAAAGATGAAGAATAAAAAGTACAAAACAAGATTCACAGTGTTCAGGCTTTAAAAAACAAACCAAAAAAAAAAAAAATAGATTGAGAGAAGGAGTTAGGTAATCGTGAGAAGTCAGTCACAAAACTACCGAAGAGTTATGCCGATAATCTGAGGGAGAGACAGACACCCACAGTGTGGGAAACTTGGAACAAATGTCCTGCTCTTCCTTGTGTGAGTGTTTCAGCTCACATATCCTGTAAGAATACCCTGACCACTCTGTCCTCCAGGGATCTGCTGTGAATTGTTCTGTCTTTTCTGTTGATTCCAATCCTGTTTGATAGCCCTGCTCCAGAGTCTGGAAGCAGCACCTACTCCATTAGGAGATGGTGTCTTTCTCATGCTGTGTATCAAGGAGTATGTAAAGTCTGTTTCTGGTGAGTGAGTCAGCTTCTGAGGGTATCTAAAGGGGGCTCTTCTTTCAGTATATCTGATAAGGAAAAGGTTAGGTATTGCTCTGAGGGCTGAAACAGTATTGATCAACCTACAGCCTTTCTGATTACTCTCCCTGCTAGATGAATCTTGACCTCTTGCTCCTAAATTTGTCAATATAAAGAGCTTACAGAGCAACCAACAAAACTTTTGGGTGAATTTAACTTAATCTGACAAGGGCTTTGGGCTGATGTTGCAGCAAAAGACATACTCAACAAAGAAGAAAATTTGCCCAACTACATGCAAGCTATAGGAGAATAAACTGGTTATAGCAGCATAATTGTATATACACTAAAGCATTTACTGAAAGAACTGGTTTGGTAACAAAAATCACACCACTCACCAGAAAAGTTAAACAACCCAGCAAAAGAGCAACCACCCTTTTATAGAACAGATATTGATTTTGCAGAATCACAGAATAATTGAGGTTGGAAGGGATGTCTGGAGATTTAGTCCAACCCCTCTTCTCAAAGGAAAGTTTCTTTCCCTCACAAAAAATGCAGAAGTATGACAAACCAAGAACTTGCCCTTTCTGTTTATTTATGCCCTGCCCATACAACATAGTACATTCCAGGATGTTCACCATCCACAAAATCTGTGCCACTCCATTTTTGCTGAAGAGAAAGCATCAGGCAAGTTAAAAAGGCTGGATATGTCTGTGTGTACATGTACATTTTTTCCAAATGGCATATGAAGAACGTGTGTCCTATTCAACCCTTGCCCCCTGGAGTGTGGTGCTCAATATTTTTAAGTGCTTCACTCTGCTGGGGACTCTTCCTTCAGTTTGTGTCATAGTTAATATCTTCTAGGATGTAAAAAAACAATGGCCTTTGCTTATGTTGTAGTCCCTTTGCATCTTAACATCTCCTGTATCCCTCTGGGACAGTTTGTTTGAAGCCTTCGGATCTGCAGAGCTGTTCCATACACTGCAGCCTCCCTTCTCTCCTTTTTCATGCCTATATTCCACCTGACCTGCAGGGGAGGAGAAAAAAAAAAAAAAAAAGCAGCTGGTGAGCCAAGGTATAAGAGTATGTTTGAGATTTGTACTCCTATTATCTTTCTAGGGCTTTCTGCTTCATCTAAGGACCCACCTGGGTTTGTAAAGAAGAACCAACTGCAGAGGCAGGTGCACTGGAGGCCCTGAAAAGTCGCTGCATCTCTGTAGTGGAGGGCTTTGCTAAGAGGGGAGGGAGAGGCAAATGGTGGCAGCAAAAAAATATTTTCATTCACATGTGGGATACAGGGGTTTCTTGTAGAGACTGCTTGTGCCTGTGGTGATGCTGAGGGCTGGGACTGTGTCATTCTGGCAGTGATACAATGTCAGT
>KL267763.1:53847-76868 GCA_000699545.1 Podiceps cristatus | reverse complement strand
CGGAAGAGTAAAACAAGGCATTCAGAAGTGTGCTGCTATTGAAGAAGACACAAAGAAAATAACCACTGAAGTCTGTGCTAGTGAAGAGAGGGCAGACACCAAAACCAGCGATGTGTAGAGCATTGCTGATTTCTGAGAGCTGGAATTCTATCCCAGTTTCTCTAACTCTGATTCACAAGAGATATTCCTGTGAAATATTTATATAAATATCATTAAAAGTAAACCCAACCAACAACTCATATTTAAGTGAACTGAATGTAAGAATGCTTTCCCAAAGTGATCTGATTTTCCTTTTACCTTTTAGGATTTCTGTATGACTTCTTAAAAACTGTTTGTAAAGTCACCCTGAATTTAATATCTTTGGTCCTATTATTGGAAAGGTTTGTCGAGGTTCATTCTATTAATCTGGGTGTAATCATCAGGATGTTCTTGTATTGGGTGACAGCAGCCAGGAAGCATCAATATTTCCTTTTATAACTAGCATATTTCCCATTGTATGAAGCATTATGGAAGTTTTTAATAAGCAGATCACCATACCTATGCTGGTAATTCTGCTCTTAAATTTCCACCGTGCTAAGCAGACTAGCAACAGTATCTCTGTCAATAGATGGCAGCATGGGAGAAAAGAAAACTAGTTATGCTTAAAAGCAAATTTTCCCATTGCCTAAAAATGCTGCCAATTTAAAAGTTAACCCTTTGTCCTGGCCTGGGCTCTATGTACCGACCCATGGCTGGTACCTCTCACACCGCAGCATTCAACAACAGAGTTGTTTCTCAACCTAACCAACCTGAAGCTTTATTTTTGCACAACAACAAAAGAAAACAAACAAGCAAAAATACAAAGTTGAAGTTCTTCAATGTCTTTGACATATTTTGCTACTCTGTTGTAGAAAATAGAGTAATTTTATTAAGTGGGTGTTGTCTCTCTGTGCCTTCCTCATCACGTGGTCATGTAGGTCTCTTGCCTGTCACAAACCCAATTGTTATTTGTGTGTTTGAGTTATTTTTATGAACATCAGACACTTGTGCTTGCTGTACTGCTTCAGCAGAGACATTGAAAGCTGCAGCCTCCAGAACAATGCTATTCAACACAATAGCTTTCAAACTTGTTTCATCTGATTGCTCATACATCTTCGCTGAGGAAATGGACGGTAAAGACATTCAGGGCAGAAAGGTTCAGGGCTTTGGCTGTTTCATTACAGATAATTCACAGAGAAACTGCCTCCTCTAATTTATTTTTTATCTTGATAAAATGACAGCCAAAAGTCTTTGACATTCCAGCTCTGCCTCAGTTCTCACTTGACGAAGTCGTTCCACTGGGAGTAGATTTTGGCTTGCTTTTGACTACTTGCTGCTGCTATATGATGTTTGGATTAGACTAATGTGTGAGGAAAGCTCATTTGTTCCTACAGTTCAGGCCATGGGCTAGAATTCAGGGAATCTGAACTCATTCCTGAACTGCACTCTGAGCTCCTTCTGCATGACCTTGAGTAAGAAACTTAACCTTTCTGCTTTTTTTTATTCCCTCATTTGAAAATAGAGCTTTGCTTTCTCCCTTATGCCCTCCATGCCTTTCATTTATGTGCTGAATGCTCATAAGGCCAGAGAACTGTCTCTTACCATGTGAATATACAAATGGAGCCCTGAATTTCCTGAAGACTGCTGTGGTTTTCTGTTATGACAGTGCTAATGAACGGCTGTACAAGGTACGCTGTGTCTCAGGTACATTTAATGAGCTTGGGGACCCTGATGGGGGACAATACCATTAGCATTTCCCACCTCAGCACTGTCGTTCGATCCAATTCAGAATTTAACTCAGCTAAAGTCTCTGGAGATGAGCTTAACATTAGGATTGTTTTGATTGTTGATGTACCCAAATTAAAAATGCAAAGCTAGTACTATTTAAAAGCGGAGTCTGTATTTTTTTTGTGGTATCCTACTGTGTTCCCTCTTTTGATATTGCAAGTTAGTAATGATTACAGAAATATGAAACCTTCATCCTAACTTTCAATGCACATGCAGAATCATGGCTGTTTATGTTACTAACACCACCACATTCCTGTTAATGACACACAGATGAAAGATCAGTACATCCCTTCCTCCATGCCACTGTCATCTGAATTATAATTGCATTTTCCATGTTACTGATGATGACAAGCTGGTTGGGAGAAATCGGAGCCTTTAATGCATTTTTAAATTCACTGCTGAAATTCCATGAAAATATATGAACGTTGACCTAACCTTCGTGACAACACACAGCATTACAGTCTTCTAATGCACCTCCAGTCACACCAGTTGAATTTTTCTGTATAATCCTGAGGGGCTGTACTTACTGTTTCCCACGGAGCACAAAACAGGTAGTCCTGTAGAAAAAGCTCATACCTGAGTCAAGCTGGCACAACTGGCAGTCAGAATGAATGATTTGATTACTACAGTTAACTGGTTTGGTGTAGAAAAAGAAGCACATGTGAAAAGTATCAAGCTGTTTGCTCTGATAAAAGATAGGTTTCTATTCAGTTTCTGATTTAAAAAGTTAATAGCATCTTCGAAAGCAGGAATTTAAACATAGAACTGTATTTTTCAGTACTTGATCAAGCTGGGCTTGAATATCTGTTTAAAATTAAGCATCTGCTTTAGGTGGACCTAGATGAAAGGTAACCCATGTAGATATTCAGTAGCAATGGAAATATCTTTGATGGATGTTTTCTGATGGTGCCAGGAAAATGCCAAAGAGGAAAAAGGGTTAACCTAAATAAAAAACAAAACATCGATCCATGAAGACAATCCAAAACCAGTAGCTTCTGTCTCTTGCAAAGGATAATTAAATCTATTATCAACATTTGTAAGGAAGACACACAAGTCAGTGAATAACTGAAGAGTTAAAAATTAAATCTGAAATATGGGAACCAAAATTAAAAACCTTGAACTGCATTACATTGTTTTAATATTTCATTTAGATACAAATAATGGAAGTCAATAAGGAAAATTCATTATTACAAACTTCTGGGCAAGATTCAGATGGAGTGGTTGAGAGAGGATCCTGCTAGGTGGGTCTCACACCTCACATACACCAAAATACCGAGAGCTGCATAAAAGTAATCAACATGTACAAATATTGTTGCAAACTGTATGGTTTTTTTTCTTAATATACCCTGAGGCAGGAAGCCAGGAAGCTTCACAGAGTTTTTTGGAAGCATCTATATCTTGTGTATGCTCTAGACTTACTCTTTTGGCAAGATACAGGAAAAATGTGCATCTCTAATGGGGGGGGGGGGGGGGGGCAGGGAGTGGAAGAGGAGGGTAAGCTTTTGTGTATGCTTGGAAACCCCCTGGACATTTAATGATAAAATCCCTTAGAAAACAGTAAATTTCTGATTTGCATTTTAGCAACAAATGTTGTATAGGTAAGGGGCATAAAACGGGGTCTTGGGAAACTTGGTTTTAATTCCCAGGGCTTCTTTTCAGGCTGAAAGGAGTACTTGTGCTTAAAGTTCAGCATATGCTTCAGTCTTTGGCTGGACTAAAGCCTTTATCAAGATTGCAGTGTACTTCAGGTTATATCCAAGCTTGTGCGTATTGCATATACCTAGTACAAGGTAAAAAACATCCATCAAAAGCACTTTCATTTTTTCAGCTATTGTAATTGGTTGCTGACTAGCTTAGTGTGATTAAAATACAGGAGCTGAACGCAGAGACAACACCCCAAGCAGTCAGCTTGGCAAATTCCTCCCGATGCCTAAGAGCACTGGCATTAAAGACCTCTTACAGTGAAGGCCAGAGAGGCTCCCCAAAGCTAGCTCGGTGCTGATTGACTGCAAGCCAGTCCACTGTGCCTGCTGGAGTAATGCAGGGATTTTGTGTCTGCCTCAATTGAGCTAAACGCTTCAGGAAAACCCTGTTGTGTAGTATTGGGCTTGTCAAAATGACAAGGAGAAGCAGGGAACAGCAACAGGAGACGATTTTGCGAGGTGTATGTATATGCATCAAACTGTTGCAAAACAAACCTTCTCTTGCTAAAACAGCCGCTTGCAAATGGCTCTCGAGAGCTGCCTGAGACACAGGCAGCTGGGGCTGGTGTAGATCAGGTGTGGGCTGTAAGGGAAATGTTTTGATTTTGGCTCACCTGCTTTCTCTTCCTGTCTTATTCTGCCCATGCTCTTACCTGGCACAGATAAAACATAGAACAAGTCAAAACACAGTCTCTTTTTTCCCTGACTTTTTTTTTTTTTTTTTTTCCCCTTACGAAGCTAGAATTTTAAATGTCAGCTTTTCAAAATGTGGCATTTTCAGAGAAGTATTATAGCCTGGATCTTACTGAATGGAAAATTTATTTCCAGTTCAAAGGGTTTTAAAACAAAACAGGAAAGGCCAAGACAAATGAAAAAGACTGGGGGAACAGCAGCTGTAGCTCTTCTCCAATTAGGTTTTCAGATGTCTCTGTCAGCAACTTTTCTCCCTAGGGAATTTGGAAGAAAAATTGAAATCTAAATCTTGCATGCCTTAGAAATGGCTCCCTTCCCTGGCAGCACCTGTAGACACCATGTGTTTCATGGCTATGGACAAAATGAAGACAAGAGAAAAAACACTCGTTAGAGCACAGATTTTGACACTTGCAGAAACAGGACTGTTCTAAAATGCTGTCACCCTTTTCATCTTCCTCTGCCACCTCAAATATGCAGAGGAATATACCTCGACCTGAAATATTCTTCAGCTGCATGACCTCAAACATAGTCAGAGATGATAGAGCCGGCAGGGTCACTATGGTGGTGCAGTTTTAACCACGTGAGCAGCTTTTGTCCCAGCAGTATGACTTTACTGAAAAATGTTGGAAGACGTCATCTCTTTTCTAGTAAGAAAAGATGACTGAAACCCTAGTGATGATGGGCCAAGGGGAACTGGGAGAGCATCTAAGGGTACTTCAGAGATCTCTGTCTTTGGACTGAGTCCATCACCTTGCTTGAGAGAATATATTCCCTCTCTGAAAGGGGTTCAGGCCTGAGGAGCTCATGCATACTCACTTCTGTCTGTGGAGGCACAGCCCATGTGATGCCTTCTGTTGGCTCAGTCAAACAGTCAGGAGTGCCCAAACCACTGCATCGTATTTGAAACTGCACATGTTCTTTCAAATAGCTCAGCGAAGGAATAGCCCCGTACTTAATACCAGTTCCTGTGTTAGAAACAGCTCTTCATGGGGACTGGCATGATCGCCCTAGTTTGATCCTCTGTGTAACACAGGTAGGAGCCCTTGCCTCAGCAGCTTGTATCTCAAAGAAGAACATAAGCAGGTGCTTTAACTTCTAGTAAAGCATCCAGTGGAGAATTTGCTAAGAGCTTTGCTGAATGGAGGCCTTAGTAGTTTGCATTGCTCAAACAACTTTCTTAAGTTTGACAATATGTTGCTGAAAACTCCAGATATTACCAAGTTAATTACTAAAGAAACTTAGTTAAGAACTACCCAAGGGCAACCTGGAGCTGAGTTGACGTGCAAGATCCCTGTGTTTCTTTCTAAAAGAATATTCAGCTTGGCCTTCTCAGTAATGTCTGAGCACCTCAGGGTTCCTTTGCCCTTGGCGGTGCTCTCAGGAGGAGAACAGGGAGTTGTTGTCTTTACCTTCAAGACACCAGGAGAGAAATGGCATGACATATCTGTAGGAATCCCCAGACATGTTCCTCTGTCAAGGGATGTCTTTCCTCTGCCACACCTTTGGTCTACAATCCTCCAGAGCAGAGCAACAGTTATTTTTGTCTCATCTATTTGGAAGCAACGGAGCTTCCAGCAGCGTGTGAGGGCAGAGTAACAACTACATCTTCAGTCTATAAAAAGAGAGCATCTGGGAAAATGTGTCTTTCCTGCTATTCCCAGGTATAGCTCTGCTCCTCCCACTTCCCGTTCAGGCAAGCCTCCACTATTTCTGCCTTCGCAACACGTTATAAAAAGACTGAGAGAACATGAGGAATATAAAGCTTATGTTACATTACAATTCCCTCCCATACTCACGCACATACATTTCCCTTTCTGGTGTGGAAACCTGCCTGATGCCAGACCTTTATACAGGTACCTTTCATTCCAGTTGGGCATCCAGAGGACTGGTTCCCTCTCAAGGGAAAAGAAAAACAAACAAAGAAAAAATGCAAAAAAAAGGGAAAAGGAAACCAAATCAAAGTAAATTAAATGTCCTTTCAGCCAATTTTATGAACTGCCCTTGGCTATTAATTTACTCTTCCAGACAGTGGCAGCTGCTTCAGCGTGCCAGGCTGTGGAGTGAGCTGCTCCATAGCAACAGCCAGCAAGTGTGAACGTACCCGGCGTAAGCATCGTGCAGAGCCACTGAGGGGGACTTTCAAAAGGAGTAAGAATGCTTGAAGTTAAGACAAGGTACTGCATCTTACCTGAAAGGGAGCGCATCTGCTTTGTGATATGAGAAAATCTTACAGAGTTTCTGGTGGTGTGACATAGGTTAGATGGATTTTTTTGTGTGCAAGCATGACTCACTTTTCTGTCTTCTAAACAGAGTTGCAACCAAAAAAATTTAAAAATTGCTTTTTGTTTGTAAAGCAGAATAAGGAAATGACATCACTCCTCTCTTTTGGGTTTATAAAGACTTTTTGGGCTGGATGACTCTGACGTAGAGTTTAAAGAAGCTCCATGCACCGGGTTGGAATTCAGTTTCAGGAGTGGAAATCCTGAACCTGTTTCAGGATTGTTTCACATTAGCAGATCCCTGTTCTGGCATGGAGAGTATAGATCCCTGATATCCTTGTCTTTTGGTTTATGGTGGGGTTGGTTTGTTTGTTTCCCAACTGTGATTATTTATTTATTTATTGTAATTTATTATAACAATTCTGAAACATGCTAGATTAGCAGCCCGGGAGACTAACGTCAGAAAGCGACAGTGTGAGTTATACCAAAAACCTACTCTGCTAGGATTATCTCTAGGCAGAAGGAGAAGAGTTTAATCAGCTCTGTCAATTCATTAGCCCTTCCCTTCTGAGGCAGGCACAAAGGGTCCCAGTTAGTGTCAGTAGCGTTGGTCGCTGTTCTGAAATAAACACAAATCCAGCTCATTTTAAATCAGGCCACTGAGCAAGTCATAAGCTGCTGTAAGTTGTCATTATCATGTAGGGCTGAAGCTGTTCTTCTGACACCACACCACTTAGATATAGTTGACCCTTCCCTGAGGACTTCTCAGTTTTATCTTTCTGCTTTTTTATGGTTTTAAATACAAAAGCTCACAATGTGGGTTGTTCCAACAACTCCTGAGGCAATCTCAATAACTGCCTATGTCCAGCACTTGCTGAGGTGAGCACCTTTCTGCACTACAACGCTGCTCTTCACTATGAGGAAACCCAGGGGAAGGAGCCAGCGTATTTTCCAGATGATCTCCTAGTCCCCCCGATGATTGGGAAAGCAGGGCTACAGCACAAACCGTGGAGGACACCTTCTTCACAGTGCAGCTGAGTCAGCCTTAAGAGAGGGTCACTTTCTCTCCACTGGCTACCAAGCAAATTGATGAAGTGACCACCTTTCCTCTGGTCACATCAGACCTTGTGACTATCATGCGGTTGTTCTAGGTCACCCCACTGATCCAGTCTCTCTCTTAAGAAAAAAAAAAAAAAAAAGCAGTGTCTATTGCGACCCTTTCTCTTTTCTGTCACCACAGGGAGACCTCCAGAGATCCCTCATTCAGGTGGATTTTGGAGATGGCATCGCTGTGTCATATGCCAATCTCAGCTCGACAGAAGATGGGATCAAACACATCTACCAGAACGTGGGCATATTCCGAGTGACTGTGCTGGTGGAAAACAGCCTGGGTTCTGACAATGCCGTCCTCTACCTGCATGTAACGTGTATGTATGTTCATACTTGTTAGCTTCTGTTGTTCTTTTAAAAATTACTACTTGTCCTTAAAAAAGACATTTGGGGCTTTGCAGCTGGGAGCAGAGGGGTGGGGTATGATGAGTGTTTGCCTGTCCTCCAGCAGTGAACTCCAGACTGAGTGGAGCCACAGGAAATGGTAACGTTTGCTTTTTAAACCATGTTCCACCTCTAATTTTGGGTAGTCTAATTTGAGACACCTCAAAGAAGTGTCCAGCATTTCTGAAATGCACCTTCATTGTCATGTTTACACTTCCAGAAAAACAAAGACATCCAAGTTCTTTAATCACGTTTGAAAGCCTTGACTTTTACTTTGTACATATGTTTTGCCCTCTAATGAAATGCAACCACATCTGGGATGGAAACCAGTGCATTTCAGTCTTTCTGTTGTCATAGGAACCAAAATCTTGGTGTTAAAGAGTATTACAAGAAAAAATATTATCTTCACGTTGCTCTTCTGGTGTTCTTTCTAACCTTTATATACTTCAGCTGTCTCTGATTTACAACTGAAATGTATCTCAAGTCCTTGTGTAAAACCAGCAATGTGTTCTTTCATATTTATTCTAGCACATGGTTATCAACCCAAAGGGTCAACCTATTACTGAAATTTTGTAACATCCCTAATGGATTTTTTTGGAGGCCATCATTTTCTTTATACAGTGGGTTTTTTTTTTTTTGGTCGATGATGTATGTTTTCAACTGTGTGCTCCTGTGCCAGATTTACTGAAAAAAAGGAAATTCCAAAACGTAAAGTTATGCATACGGAAATACCACTTACTCTCTACCAAATTATCTCCACGTATTGTCTAGATAATTTAGCACATTCCATATACTTTAACTCTAGTTTTCGGGGTTACTTCATACAGCATGAAAGCAGCTGCCTCTTCAGGGGAAGAGGGCAGCTCTTCAATGGTGCGCCGTCATGTCAACAGATGGGAGCAGTGGGAGGTATAGCTGTGGGAGATCGGAGGTTTATGAGGGAGCACTAGACAAGCAGAAGCAAATAGCTCTCTGAGTGTCTCCCTTCAAAAAGACCTTTGGTTCACAACCATAGTGTAGCATTTATGATTTCCTGACCTGATAGATCCTGGTTTGTGGCAAACTATTATGTCACATAATCTGTCAGGACACCGCATGTTTGAAAAACTTGTAATACCTTTCAAAAATAACTGTATTCATAAATTAGCATATTGTGAAGCTTGGGATTTTGATTTGGGGGCTTAGCCTGTATCACTTCTGTGCTGAGACACTGGTGAATCAAGGTAAATTCTCAGCTTTTAGACAACAACTCCTTTTTTTTTTTTTTTTTTTAAATTCTTTAAGTATCATCCTAAGTAGGGTAGACAAAAGGGCCTCTGCTCAGAATAGATGTTTATATACTTTTGTGCGATTTCTTCAGTTCTGGAGTCATATTCTAGTTTGCCTCCCTGCGTGCTTGGGTAATTATCACAGGAGTTGCTCTGGGTTCTGAATGCAGAAATCCCCCTCCTACTGCTGCTGGTTAGGGAAGTCAGCTCAACAGGAGGTGTGGCCTTTTTTTTTTTTCCCCTCTTTGTAAAGGTCATTGGAAACAAATGGAGAAGTGTTTTGGTGGTTGATATTTCGCAGGAGGTTCTGACAGCCTCCTGCGAGCAGGGTTTGTAATTGTTCGCTGTCTGACAAGAGATGATTCCATGGGGACCATTGCACACCCTCAGCCTATCTGCCAAGTAATGAGGCCACGTGAAGCAACAACTGCTTTCTCATGCAACAGCCACAAAATGGGAGGCGAAGGCTGGTGTCCAGCCTTCACTCGCACTCATAGTGGCTTTCTGGTTTATAGCTGTTTTAATCCCCTTTCTTGACACACTGGAGACTTAAGAACCATTTTGATTGTTTAAGCACTGAAAGAAATAAACAATATTCAGACGTTTTCCTGTGACTTAGCAGTCGATAGTGTATGTTTCTGTGTTTTGCGTAGGGAATGCCAGCATAGGACTTAAATACTGTGTGGTCATTGCAGCCAGGCCCAGATTATATGTGCCTGACCGCCGGGAGAAGTGATAGCTTTAAGGCACATGTCTCACCTTCGTCTACAGGACAAGAATTAGGGACTTCAAAAGAGGTTGCGGACCCAGCATGGTGCCACTCATCCGAGCAATAGATTTGCTGAGGATAGAGATGCACAGTAAATCCAGTGCCCTCCAGAGCCTAACACCCAGACCCGCAAAAGCTTCTAAATCCTATTTAAATGCTTTCATTGCCACTCAGCTCTCTGCTGAGGATTCTGCTTGGGGTGTACGAGCTTGGACTTTGGGGAGTTTTGTAAAGATATCTGTCTTTACAATAGACACGCACACCGTATTGCTAAGATCCACAGACAAGCAGCGTGCAGCCCGACCATCCAGAGTTTTAGGAGGGGCTACCAACTGTGTGACCCCTTGTGACAGGGTTAATACATGAGTGTGCGCAGCCAGATCTGGGCCTTCCAACACCCGTCCCTGCCTGTGGCCAGCAGCCTTGCTGAGGGGAAGACTGCGGGCGCTGAATTTGTGGTGCTTGTGATCACAAAGATCACAAGCCTCCAGCCCAAGCCCTCCTCATCCTGCTGCAGCCCTGGGGCCAGTGCACAGCAGCCCTGCCTTTGCTGCAGTTGGTCCAGGGATCCAGACGTGCAGGTTACTGTGAGGCAGGAGCATTTTGAGGTGGATGGACAGTAAATTGTATATTAACTGCTTCTCCAGCTACCAGGCTGTATCTGAACTGCCCTGCCAGGTCAAAATTTTCCCCTGGAAAGTTAAGTTACGCATTTGCCTGAATTCTTCAGAGTAACATCACCTCCCCAAGTGTACCTTTTGAGAAGTTTCTCCCTTTCTGTTGTCTGGGACTTGTACACAATTTTTTCCTGGGGCAGGTGAAGGCCTGTAGTCTCCATGGCCCTGCAGGAAGCTCAGAAATTAATTCTCTTGATTTCTCTTCAAACTTACCTGGGAGAAAGCAGTCTCCTACCAAAGTAAGGGCCTATCGAGAGTCAGCTATCCCCATCTGCTGGCCACATCAGAGCTCAGCATTTCAGCCGGTTTGACCACCTCCGCTATGGGCACAGAAGTAGGCAGAATGGGCTTGCTTGAGCTGTTCTTTCGTGTTCTTTCCCAGCTGACATACAGTGGAGGTCCGTGGAGCTGGGCACTCTGCAGTGCGGGATCATTTGAAGTGTATTCACGGTAGCCACACAGTTACGTTGGAGTGTATTAAGCTTTACGGGGGCTCCGTTGTCACTGCTGTCACCAGATCCGGTATTAGGAAATGTGTTCCTTTAGAGGCTGTGTTGACATGGGGCATTTGGCAAGCATCCCAAAAGATACCAGAGCTGAAAAATATTTAGCCTGAGAAGCTGCTGGTTTTCAGGTCTCAGGGTCTTGCTGAAAGCAGGCACAGCCTGGTCACAGTATCTGAGCAGGGGAATGCCATTAAAATCATAAGGGTAAAGGCTTCTCATGAATTTTCAAGAAGAGTGTTGACTGCTGATTATAAAAGGTAAAATGATCCATGTTCTGGTCTATAGCAGGATTTAGTTAGTCTGATCATGGATAACTCTTAATCGGGCTGCTCCAGGTTAAGCAGCGACTGTGTCTACAGCCCAGAGAAAGCTCCATTTCAGTAATAAGTCAGGAACACTGGTCCTTGTTTTTTCTGGCATTGTTTATGCAGTCTGATTTGGGAGAATTTTTTCATGTCTCACTCTCTCTGCCTATGTGTGCTGTATAGGGGTACAGGGTGCTTGCTCCAAATTGGTGATACGTGCATGGGATATGTCCTGAAAAATCCTCTCCTGAAATATATAAAATCCTCTAGCAATGTATCTCAGCCCCATATGGACAATGCAATCAGCCCTCTCAGGCTGTGGTCACTGGGGAGCTTGCAGATGTAGGACAAGTAGATGTAGCCTTAATTTGTTTAAGAAACCCATGTCACCTGGGGTTTCTTTCTTTTTTTCTTTCTCTGTTGCTCTCAGGACACTTGCTTTGTTCTCTAAGTGAACAGTCAGAACACATTTTAAAAAATAAGCTATAGGACAGGATGTAACAACAAAGTCCCATCTGTCTGCAGAAGATGGGAAATGTGTAACCCTGGGCATAATGTCACTTGTTGAGTGAATTATGTTCTGTTTACACTAAAGAAATAAGGGTTTATTGAGGAAAAGGAGGGAATATAAGGTGACATTAAAATGAAGGCACTCAGTGAATAGCTGCCTTCCAGTAGAGTATCAGCTGATATAAATAGATATACCACCAAATCATAGTTTGCATCAGCAGAGATGCTTCATGTTCACATTTGTCCTACACATTCTCATGTCCTCCCAGTGAAGGCTATATTCGTATAACAGGGCTCTGCCCCTGTTGTTTAAGTTGTATCTAAAGTCCCTGAGTATATGATGTTCATGCGATACAGAGTCCAGGTTTTTCAGCTCCAGGTACAGGGGTAGCTCCTGTTCTATGAGGACCAAATTTAAGCTTGCCTCTCTAGCAATGGCACCAAGGCAAAACATAACTGTCATGCCCCACCAGGATTTGGAAGACTTCTCTGCCCTGACCCAATGGCTAATCCCCTCAGTTCTGTTCTCCCCCAGGCCAACTTTTCAGGCAGAGGGAGGGCTTACCTGCTGCTTTTGTCTCTGCAGGCCCCTTGGAACATGTTCATTTATCTCTGCCATTCGTCACCACGAAGAACAAGGAGGTCAACGCCACAGCAGTACTGTGGCCAAGCCAAGTGGGAACACTTACTTATGTCTGGTGGTTTGGGAACAACACAGAGGTTTGTATGCCTATGGGCTGAGATCATAATAATCCTGGAGGAGCTCTCTGACTGAGGAGGGAGGGCGAGAGGGATCTGGGAATGCTTCTAAGTAGTCACACGCACAAGAAAATTATAAACCAGAGACCAAGGGACTAATGATAGTACCGGTGTTGTAATATAAGAGCTGCTTTGTGTTTGTTGCTGTGACATAGCTGTAGGGTTTATTGCCATTTCATGCAAATTGCCAATAGCTTTCTCCTTGCATTTACATCCAAGGTAGATGTAGTGAACCAAAATCTGGAAGAGTTTCTAGATTGTTTTTCCACACCCTCCCTTCTTCAATAACAACAACAAAAAAACTTAAGAGGTTTGGGTGGGTTTTTTTTAGGAAACTAACCTTTCAAACGGAAGCTGTTTTTATATCTGGAACTGATTTTACATAGCCCTAGAGTTTAAACCTCATTTCTCTGGTTACTAACAAGGGAATAGATTACTATCAGTTCTGTGCCTCCCCTTAAATATGCTGAACCCAATCCTGAGCCCCCACACTCTATGCTAAACCACATGTGCAAGAAGACCTTATTATCATGTGTTACCAGTGGATAAAATGCTTCCCAACACACCTCCTTGCTTCTGGGCTCTGTTCAGATATGGGAACAGTATGCACCACATTCTGCCGCCTCTATGCTTGCCGTGTTGGTAAGCCTGCACAGGCGTTACAACTGTTATTTTATGTATCTTTGTGGCTGAAGTACATGGAGGCCCTAATTAGTTTCTGAGGGGGAGAGGATTTTGTAGAGCCAAGAGGGTCCTTCAGCCACACATGGTTATCCTCTGTATAATGCAGGTTGGAGAGTTTCATCAGTGCTTTCTGCTTTATTTAACTCTTTGTGATTAAGGCAGAACCTGACTTCTTGTTTGAGCGTTTGCATTACTAATTTCCCTCAGATGATGGAGAATTCACTGCTTCTCTTTCTTACCCTCTCCCCCAACTATTTCCCCACAGCTAATTATCCTGAGCATTGAACACATGCACTGTGTTTGTAGTCTGAATTTATCTAGCTTCAGTTTCAAGCTGTTGGATCTTGTTACGCCTTTGTGTGTAGATTAAAGAACTCTCTGTACTATCAGAAATCATCTCCCCCTAGAGGCACTTACAGGCTGTGATTGTCACCTTTTAACCTTCCCTCTGATCTGCTAAGCTTATAAGTGATCAGAGTTGGTCTAACTCTGTTCTCATTGAAGTGAGAGTTTTACTACAGACTACAATGGCAACGGAGTTTGACTTAATACTGGGCGCTTTGAAGATCTCACCCAGAGTTCATTAATAAGTGAAAACAGAAGTTAGGGCAGCGACTGCTGAAAGAGGACACAATTCATTGATAAACTGGTTGCCTGGCAAAGCAAGCTGAGGGTATCTGTGTCCTCTCTAAACACCATCAACTTTCCAAAAACATCATCTCTATTTCTAAGGATAACATGGGAGAACAGCTGAGAAATCTTAATTTGCTTCCTGGTTCTGTCACAAGCTCCTTGAGTCACCTGAAACAAATCACAGCTACATCTGGGAAAGAAGTCTGACACCTGAGCAAAGATGGACACTTTAACATGGGATACCCAACAGCCAGCAGGTGAAGTGGGAAGGACATACTGGGATCTTACAACTTAACTCCTTCGGAAATTATAGGTTCCTTACTTTGAGCTTCAGGAGGGCATCCCCATCTGGATACCTGGGTCCTCTCCAGAAAATAGGCTTCCACGTCACAGGACCCCTTCTAAGTCTTAAGTTTCCAAGCTGTAACTGACTCCCCAGACCATCCCGATAGGCTAGAGAGCCAAACTCATTTTTTGCTTTTCCTTTTGAGCCAAATTAATTTAATTTCTCCTTTTCTGATATATTTGCAGCCATTGATCACATTGGAAGGAAGCATCACATTCACATTTTCTGTGGAAGGGATGAACACCATCACCGTTCTCAGCAGGAAACACCATTCTTCAGGACACAAAGACTATTGCTGTGTATGGTGAGCTCTTCCCCCTTCATTTCACACGAGATTCTCCATAGTCAAGAGTTAGAGAACCAGGTTAGCTGGCAGCAACACGAGATCTTTATTCCAAGATGCTCTGAGTGAGATTATAACCATGGTTCCAGTGTTACCAGTTCAGCGTAACATCTCTGAAGGCCTCTGACTGACATTAGTTCAGACTGAGGTGATTACAGATCATTGTTCTCCTCAGAGCTCTCTGCATCTGCTCTGTCGCTGTTTGGTGATCCTACTTGATTGTCAAAATGTTAGATTGTTTTGTGAGCTGGTTTTCCCCCTTTTTGGCCAGTAGAGGCCTCTTAACTCATGCAAAAGCTGCTTGGCTTGAAAGATAAGTCAATGCTGTGTGCTGCGCTTCTGTACAGAAACCTGTACTGATTTGGTATTGTACTCGGGCCTCAGAAGGAGTTAGGGCACAAAAATACCTTATAGTGTAAACAGATTTTAAGAACTACTGGGAATCCCATTTTAGCTGTTTATACTACGCATGTGGTCATAGTGATCAATGTGGTCATCTCTGTTTACAGCAAGAGATTGAGTATGTTTTTCACGGTCAGTCCTCTCCCACCTTTATCCCTATCCCCTTCCACTTAAGATTTCAAGTGTTTAAGGCATCTCTATGACAGTACAATCATAGATTCACAGGGCTTCCCCGCTTCAGAAGCCAAGACGAAAGTAGCATTTCAATTACATTCCCAACACAGCTCCCTTTCCAGTGCTGTTCATCCATTGAAGCAAGAACTGATCAACCTTCTCGGTCCTGTGACACTTGAGCAGTGAATCTCTCAGATTCTCCAAATCTCTCAGTGAATCTCTCAGACACACTGCTGGATTCTCTGACACTCTGTGCATCACCTGCAGATTGATTAAGCTAAACATGAGCAGCAGCAGGTTTCTCTATGTTCTGCCCATTTGTTTGGCACTAAGGCATTTCACAGTCTTTACTCACCGCCGTGTCATTGTATCTGCAGAGCAATTTCGGTCCCTGCGGTTATCATTCTCTCCGAACCTGGATGACTACAATCCAGATATCCCAGAGTGGAGAAGAGACATCGGTAGAGTAGTCAAGAGAGCTCTGGTGGAGGTAAGCAATGTGCATAACCTGCGTTACGATGGTTCTAATTTCTGCCTTGTGCCCACATTAGGACTGGATCTGCTGTTCTCTCAATATGTCTCTCCATTTCTATCAACTAAAAAAGGAGACTAGACTAGTGTTTGAGTCCAGAATCCTAAATTTTAGACAGATTTGAATTGTCCCATCCTATGACAACCTGGTGCTCAGAGTCAGCCTTCAGTTTATTCTCTTAAATGACAGTGGATTACTTGGAATATTTCTGAGAAAAGGCCATATAGAAAACAACTGACTTATACCTGACTATAGCTGTACAAATGTCTTTGCTGCTGCTGCATAGCAATTCTTACTTCTTTTACTGCTATTCTTATACAGCAGTGGAAAGCAGTGCTATTATAATAGAATTACTAATATGCTGTAAGGAACTCAGGAGACAAAAAAGAAAACAATTTTTGCTACAGAGAAGAGCACCACAGTAAGTGCTTTATGTCTTTCACATAGCATGAGGTTCACAGGTCATGTTTGGATGCTCTTTTTCCCATCAACACTGTGGAGAAGCTCTGAAGATCCTTCTTTAACTGTGGAACAGAACGTCATAAAAATGTTCTTGTGTGGCTGAAGATTTGGATTTTAAACAGAGAGGCTAAGAAAAGTTAGAAAAGAGATAGCTGTGGTTTCTCAGCTCAGCAGAAATATAGTGAAAGGAAATATTGAAACAGGGCTTCTACTTTTTTTTTTTTTTTTTTTAAATAAAGATACTCAGATTTTTAAAGGATACAAGGCTTGTAGATGTTACTAGCAAGTTTGTATGTTCATTCATGGCATCATCTGTACAAAAAGACTGGAAAGATGCTGTGTACTAATGAGGTTCACACAAACTTGTCTGGGTTGTTTCTAAGATTTTTTTTCTTCAATTTCCTCCAAAGACAGGAGGAGAGGAGGAAAGGAAAAAAAAGAACATTTTTTTGGAGCTTGTTCTTCTGACTTATTTATGTCTGTATCAAGTATTCAAGGATCCATTTATCTTCAGGATAAATTTTCAGAGTATAAACAACTCAATAAAGCAAAATCGTGCCATAAAAAAAGGATTATAAAAGTACAGTACCAAGGCTACATTCCAAAACCAGAGCAGTGAAACATAAAGAGTCTTTGTTGTTTGAGAAGAAAAAAAAAAAAAAAAGATAGCTAATTATCTCTCTTTATACAGCTAAATGATTCACCTTAAACAAGCCTTTGTGAGAAGTTCCTGTAAAAATTAAAGATAAAACCAATAGATTTCTGCAGCAATTAAGTGAACTGTATAAAAATGAGTTGAATAACTAAATAATTCAATAGGAAATTATAGCTGTGCTATAGAATTTTTATGAACTTTTATTAAAGTATTACATTCTTATTACAGAGTACCATAGACTTGGATAAAAATTCTGCATAAGAAATTACAGTTCTCTACCAAAATCTGATCTTCTCTCTAAGTAGGGATAATTTGAGATTAGCACAAAATATACTATTTTGTATTATAATCACAATTATTTTCTCACATCATTGATTTACTGAGTCCTGTCTCCTACTCTTGATGAAGAAGACAAGAATGAACTGAGTAGATCAGCCAAAAGCTTCCAGACAAAAATAATAATAATAATAAAAAAAAAGTCATTCCCAGCCTCAGAAAATGAAGACTTCCCATTAACTGGTAATATTGTGTCTTTTTCTTGACATCTTAGAACAACCTGTTAGACAAGCACAAATAATGCAAGCCCTGGCTTCGCAGAATACTTGGAAAGAATAGATGAGACTTTTATATTGCTATATATTTTTTTTTTAATAAATCCATATTAAAAAACAACAGCAACAAAACCACATGCCTCTCCTTGGCATGCAGTGGAGCGGAAGGGCTCCCTTCTCGTGGCTCCACAGGGTATTCCCTGGGCTGTTGGCAGCCACGCATGGGGTAGCCACACAATTAGCTCAGGTAATGGTTATTTGTAATCAGTTTTGCTGACTCCTTGTCCTCCGTCCATCATTTCCATCAATGAGCAGCTGCTCCAAGTCTTTGTTCCTGTACTACTAGGGAGAAGAATTCAGCATTTTCAGTCCAATTAATGTTTGAGAGCATTGCAAGTCCTGACTGCAGGGGAATCTCCGTGCTGCATCCAGCTGCTGTGGTCTGCCCTTATATCTGAGGGCACTTTTTGGTGTTTTGGTTTTTGTGTTTTCCTTTTTCCTGTTTTAAAAGTGACCAACTAAATTCAGCACTTAGAAACTTAAGATTTAAATCAGACCCTTGAGATTTAAATACATTTGCTGGATAATCCACAGCACAAAGAGGCAATAGAGGAAGATTCCTTCTTCCTGAAGGCCACAGTAGCTCCTTTTCTGGAGAATAACTCCACAGTCTGACTGTATAATGTCACACTAACAAGCAGCTGAGGCCTATGACCAGAGATGACCCTGGTAGTGAAGCCTGTGGGGTACTTTTTTCTGAATTGTGGCTAATTTGTGTTGAAGGGGAATTTGGGTTTAAACTGTTTGCTTAAGATTTTCAGACAACAAGACAAAAAAAAATGCAGATTAATACAATCTTTAACATCTAAAGAAAAGAAAATGGTCCTCATTAACTTGTGGAACTGACCTAGGATGTGAACTTTAAGGATTAGTTTTCTTTTTGAGATTCAAACTTGATTCATCATCTTCTCTCTCCCTGAGTCTCCAGAAGGCCTTTAAGATGTTTTCACTAATCACACCTCCAGAGGGCAATTCTGCCCACATACCTTGCCCTTTAACATGCAGCTTCTTGCCCTTGACTAAATTAAGAACCTCGGGGACTAACTTGGGATAGTCAGATAACTTTAAAACAGCTACATTTAGACAAAGCAAGTTGTACCATACGCAGCTGTTATTTAGGAGCTCCTTTTAGCATTATGATTATCACTGTTACCTTAGGTCCCTGTGTAGTTTACTGGAGAACATGGTAAAATAGCTTAGATCAGGAAATTATTAATCCTTGGCTTTTTACCTGCAGTGGATTTTAACAAGATTCTCCCTGTAATACCAGATATACCCTACATCATTTGTATAAGTACTGTGATGCCTTAACAAAGAAGCTGTCAGCATCTAGTGCTATCCCACTGTTTATCTGTCCATTAATTGTCTATGTATCAGGTAACAGGTATTTCAAGCAAGCATATTCTGGTCGCAGTGCTCCCTGGTCTACCTACGTCTGCCGAACTCTTCATTTTACCATATCAAGATGCCACAGGAGAAAATAAAAGAACAGCAGCAGACCTAGAGCAGGTATTGTGTCCATTACTTGCAGAAGTGTGTGTTTATGCATTTGTGTGTGTATATATATTGAATTTCCAGGGCAGATTAGAACAAATAATTGTGGTACAAATACATCTGATTCACTGGGGTCTAAAAAATGACTGGTAGATGCTACATTCTCTTGTTGGGGTTTTTTTTGTTGTTGTTGTTGTTTGTCTGTTTTTTCCAGACACTGGAAGCAGTCTTTGGAGATGTATTTAGGAGTGGAGACTCCTATTTGTGTTCCCTCACTAGTGTTAAATTGGCATAAATTTGTATGATGTCATGTCACTCCCTTAGAAGTTCTCTTCCACTTCATGGAAATAGGCGGAAAGTAAGAAGGATTTAGGAGATGATTCCTGCCAACATGAACTGGATTAGCCTCATAAGGCAAAGTTAATGAGGCTGTCAAGTGTCTGAGAAAGCACTGGAGGACAGAGCTGGGTAGGACACCTGGGAAGATCAGAACTTCATTATTTAAGGCACAGGGATGGGGCTGGATTATCTGCCCGCCCTCTTCATGATGCTGGCAGTGGGGTCCAACCCCTCTGGGCTGTTTTCTCTGTCAAGGCTGAAGCAAGTTATGACAACTGCAGGACTATATCTCTCTGCAGACCCAAAAGTTCCTGCCTGCCAAGTGGGCATAGCATGATAAGGACTAAAAGATAAAACACCGTGCTGGGCAAAAATCCTGAAATAGCACTCAGCTTATTACCTCAGATACCCTGGGCACAGATAACCAGCCCTGAGTGAAGCTGTACCTCTGACTCTCCATACAGCATGTCCGTGGCTCAAGCAGACATATACCCTATGTGGGCTATATCAGTGTTCGGGTAGAAGGTGTCATCAGCTCACAAAACTCAGCCTCAGTGCTATTGCAGCATTACTGGATGCCTGCTACTCCACTGGATGGCACAAGAGATTTAGCATTTCTCTTTGGATTTGGCCTTCAATTTGTGAATGAGTGAGGTCTTCCTGTCAGTGTATGTATCAACAGTATCTTCCCCTCCGTGTATTCTTGTTTTCTAGTAGCCTTTTCCCCTGCCTGACCTGTTATTGGCTGTTAGAATTTTCTCTTGCAGTGGTGTAAAGCCTTGTTTGAGCTGTGGGCCTCAAAGTACTAGGTTTACCCATATTCTTAAGCTTTCCCTTGCTCAGCATCCTTAGCCATCATCTTTTTTTGACAAATGACTTTCCTCTGCAATTTTCCTCCACCCATGTAATAAACAAAAAAGATGGAGATATACTGCTCTGCAAAACCTTTCCTCCCTTTCTCCTTCATCCCCTTTCTCCTTTTCTCCTTCACAAATTGGCAAGGAAGCCAGTCCATAAACTTTCAAATTTACATCTGAGCCAGCTCCCACTGGCGCTCAGCACCTTATGGTATTCTGTCAATTACTCCCTCTCTTTGTCCCTTCCCCCCTGTAAAAATAGTCTTTGTGGCTCCGGAGAAAGGAACCCCTGACAGTGTTCTCATGACCCTTTTTATAGACAAGAAGAAATGGCATTTTCAGTGGAACTCCAGCAACTTCTCTGGCATCCTGCAGAGTGCAAACGGTAACCTTTGAAGAGAGAGTAACTGTTTGCCTTTTGCAGCCAGCTGTTTCTTGTGGAGAAGTATCTCCCCTGCTCCCATCAGGATGATCAGAACATTTTTCTCACTAGTCCATGGGTATTGCATTCCCCTTCCTAGTTACTCTAGTAGAAAATGGCATTGTTTTCCGTGGGAACTACCTAAGGAGGGCCCCAAAAGGTGTCTGTGCCCTCAAGCTCGAAGCATATTGTGGTACCGTATCTGGTACTGTATACAAAACATATTCTGGTTTTGTCATTTGTTTGGCCTGTAATCCTTCACTATCCCTTTCCCAAAGCGTTTCAGAGCCCATTCAACAGATTCTCCCTGTGCCTGAAATCACTGGGATAAGTACTGGGAGCAGATGGTTTTGCTGATGACAACTTAAGGCGCTTCTTAGGTATTTTATGATGTATAGCTTTCCTTTCTGGTAAGAACAGAAATCTGGTTTGTGTTCATAAGCAAGCAACAAACTATTTAAAGGTATGTATGTGAGTTTGTGTGTTTGCAGGTGCACACTCAAAAGAGTTATAATTCTGGATGATTTTTTCTAATTTGGAAGAGAAACTTCAGAGTATATAGGAACAAAGTGGAAATAGTTTGCACAAACACTGCAATGGATTAAGGTTTCTTAAGGAAGCACTTAATTATTCCTTTTTTTTCATGGATTCCTTTTTGCATGGTGTCATATCACACATAGCATTTTCTCTCCAAACCTGAGACTCAATGGCGAACCTGTCCAGAGACACAGTGACTAATCGTTTTTGTCTCTGTAAAAGTTGCAGTCATAAAAGTTGCAGTCAGAATAGATCAGATGGAGAGGAGTTACATAAATTAATGTTTCTATACTGCAAAAGCCCCGTTTCCGTACCCAAGGGAGGGAAAACCTCTCTCATTCTCAAATCAAAAGTTGGTGAAACTGAGCGAAACACCACAGAAGGGCACAAAACCCACCATGCACACAGTAGGCACAGATTTACCAGGAGAATGAAGCATGCTATAGCCCCCTCCTTCTCTTCCCCCTCCTATTAAAGCATGTATACTTGTGGTCATGTGACATGGACGTGGTGATACAGCCCTGAACCCACCATATTCACGTCAGGTACCAGAATAAGCGTGAGGGTAAGGTACACACCGCGGTCCTGATGTTCTGCTCATCCAACCTGAGTTTGAAAGGGAGAAGTCATATAAATCATGCAGGTGGTGCAAATATTATGGATTTTTGTTAGCTAGAACAAGAAATGCAGAGGGCAGATGATGGCCTGGGAAGAAGGGACAGGTGACAGAAACAGTAGCTGAAGAGGGGGTTCAAACTACATCTCCCCGCATGAAACTCCTGACATTGCTGCAGACCATGTCTACAACAGAGCACCTGTAAGACTTTTGGCAACTTAGCCAAGTGCTTTTTCACCACCTGAACTAGACCATTATTCTGCCATGGGTAACAATGAAGGATACATGTGTTTCATGGATTTTGGCCCACTAAATCTGATACATATCTAAAGACCATGGAGGGGCTTGCTTTCTTGCTCTTTCCCCCTGTGGCAGATTAAGCTGGTCTGGTTTTGTTTGACACATACTCATTTGGCTTTTTAAGCATACCTTTGGGGTCTCTCTGTCCAGCTGCTCTGTGGTGTCTAGGTACGTAATTCCCATTGACTTCAGAGGCAGCTAAACATCCACTGTCCCATGAGAATCTAGCTCTTAGTTCCCCCTTTGTCAAAGTCTGTACTACTATTCTGCGCCACTTGTGTTTTATGAGTCTAAACACAGTAAGTCATGACTTGTTGGGTACAGTAATAGTGGGACTAGGGAAGTGTATCAGTTGTCCTATGCACTGCACCACGCTTAACAAATATACATTTCCATGCAGTTTTCCACAAGGATGATGCATTTGTGTCTTGTGCTCTTGCTGAGACTGTGGTTAGATGGTAGATGTCATTTTCTCCTTGAACTGATGTTCCATTCTCATTCAAGTGCCCCAAATTATTTTTTGTGTGTGTACACACAGTACCAATTATTGTCATATCTGTTTGCAGATGACATTTACAAATGTGATCTGTGCATTCCTGATCATTCCCATGGGAGACTAAAGAGCCTTTAAAAAAGTTTAACTGCTTTTGACAGTTCAAAAAAAAGCTACTATGATGAAGTGTGCAGTGTGAGACAATTCCATCTAATACATAAGTACAGAATTTTTGAGGACCTCGGACTACTTGGTCTACTCCACTTTCTGTAGACAGTGTAAATTATTCTTCATAGCTTCATAAAAATCAAGAGGCCTTTCTGTCCTGCAGAATCCCAAAACATTTTGCGTATTCAAAATATCTTGTGTTCATGACCAGACTATTGTGAATTGTGACTTTCCCTTTTTTTTTT